>CAIGRN010039945.1:0-11508 GCA_903798345.1 Fraxinus anomala
AATGTGGTATTAATAAAAACTTGAGTACAAAAATTTGTTGAAAAATTAGTTACATAAGTGTGACAATAAAATTAATTTTAAAATTTTCAATATAATTAAAAAGTGCTGCAACTAAATAAAAATTATGGTATTTCAATATTTCTTAGCAAATGAACACTATAGTAATTTTGCATAACTAAATGAACATATTTTATAAAAATAATTTTGTGGGGAGACATGATTTTTGGCAACAAAAAAAAAAAAAAAGACTAGTTAGAAAAAATTATAATTACTTTATTCATCGAATCAGTGTTAATTAAGTTACTTTCTTGATATGAAGGTAAATGTATAGAGACAAGAAAAGCTACTTTTTTTTAAGCATAGCCAAACATGCTCCAGTTGAATTAATTTTTGGTGGCTAATGGATATAATCCCAACTACTTTACGGAGAAGCGTGCAGATTTTGGGGAAAGCAAACGGAAAACATGCATACATTTATTGCGTCGTTATCTTTTCACATCGGGAATAATTTCAATTTTGGTCACTGAACTTCTGATAATATTTCAATTGGATCACTCAATTTTAATTTTATCTCAACATATATCATAACTTTAATTAACATGAGATGTTCTCTATTTTAAAGAGCCAACATTTAAAATCATGCTCCAACAAATTCTTTAAATTAACATTTTAATTTAGAGAGTGAACCAAAAATTTTCAATAGTTCAATTCTTTTTTTTCCCTCTCAAAATTCATTTTCAACCATATTTTTTTTCATAAAATAATTTTACACATAAATCAATTTTTTTTTTAGCCACACATTCTCCAAAAAAATCATTATTCCAAAATACATTATCTTACAAAAATGGGGCTCCAGAGCTTATTTAGACCAAATTTATAATAGATATAAAGAATGAAAAAATCTACATGCATTCTGTTAAATTAATCTCAAGTACTCCTGAATCATGATTTCATAATAATTGCAAAAATGTACAAGTACAAAAAATTTACATATGAGAATTCTACTACTTCTAATGTTTGGACTAACTGAAATTATTGGTACAACAGGTTGTAAGCTGGTAGGTCCTGCATTCTATGAACATCTTCTAAAGAAAGTTCTCTCTCTAGTTGTATCCTTGTTATTTGTAGAACCTCCTAAGCAAATGAGATGAAAAAAGCCGATTACTAACATCTCATACACAACACATAGCCGCATCAAGAGTGGCAGACTCTCATACAGTAACATATTTCCTTTTAGAGCACGTCCAATTTCCGAACCTCATTGATTAAAATCATTAATTGTTGAGTTGAAATACGAGTAAACTTCTTAGCCAAAATTCATGGTGATCGGCAACCAAATATAAATTTTCTACCAGCGGTGTAAATGCAAGTCCCATTATGTTGTTTGATGACTGTAGGAATGCAATTCGGGAAAAACATCACCATGAAGATTTATAGTTTATTTCCTTGACAAAGAAAATATATCTCGTGTTGGTGAACCTCTTAGCACCAAAACTGTCTTAAAGCACCAAGATTTGTCATAATCTACATGTTTCAGTGTGTGTGGCAGAGAGATATACACGCACATCACACACACATACACATGGGGGGAGAGAGAGAGAGAGAGACAGAAAGTACATTGAACTCCATATATGAAGCACACATGGCAAGCCACTGAGCGTCCAACATTGCAAATGCTATACAGTATAAGACATCAAATGCCTCTTTGTCTTCTGCACTCGTATGAGTAAAATTTCTCTCAGTAAGATAAGACAGTAACATGGCAGCGTACGTTCAGAGGCAAAAGGAAGTAACTGTAATAAACATTAAGCACTTTACCTTCTAATATTTTAACAAAATTAAGGCCTGGAAGACATTTTGGTTTTGCTGCAAAAACAAAAAAGAAAAGAAAATGGTCAGATCACCGTTTTAGCTCTTAGCTTCCATTCCATATTGATAATATTGAAGAAAATATAGTCCAAAATGATAGCCTTGTTAGTAGATATACAAGTGAAAACAGTAAAAAGGACGTAGCTCTGAGTCTCTGACCCTTCGTAATGTCATGGGATTAAACCCAAACTCCTATGTACGAGAGCAATAATAACAGAAATCAACTATCAAAAAACAAGCAAAGTACTCACATATTTATAGAGGTTCACTCTGCTGCAGGTTTTCAAGAAAAATAAGTTTATCATACTTCTCTTGCATACAAAAGGATCCTCTAATGAATCCTTTATATAACACGAATACCTTGGACATGTATCAATGCCCAATACATACTCCTTTATTAGAAATAATTCCACATGCCCAATAATAGGTTTATCCGTTGTTAACAGGATAACTGCACACTATGATTAGGGCGGAAGAAGAATTAAAATTTAACATCCCCCAAAATATATTTTCTCTTAAGGTTTAAAGATAATCACCAACTGGTTTCTGACAAGTAAGTTTTACCGAGTCGGTCTTTTGTGACTGTTTTTCAACCGAAATTTTCGGTCCATGAATGACTTTGACCCACAGAAATTTGGTCATCAACTATAGAAAATTTTGTCCCTGGTAGCATTATTCATTGTAGTGACTGTGCATGAAGTGATCCACGATACAATTATAGCTAATGAGAAAATATTATACAATAAGATACAAAATGTAAGCTATTCAACATGTGTTGTAATTTTAACTAAGAAAACTTTATGGTTGCATTCAATGAATGCAATCTAATGAATTAAAAAAAAAAATATCTGGCCCAATTCTTTTTACCTTACTGATCAGCTGATCGTGAGTACCAACGTAAGAGAGTAGAATTGAGAATAACAATTTTTCAGGGGCATGCATGCCTCCTTAAAATTAAATTTTCAGATTGCTTCAATTGCGAGTCAGAGTTCAAATTACTCAAGTTTTTATATTAACCGCCATAACCATTAGCATCGTGTACGCGAAATGAATTAACACTTGACACGGAAAAAAAAGAAACTCTAACCAATTTGATATTAATTTTATTAATCGAATGCCTCGTGGTTATCAATTAAGACCAGTTGATTTAAAGAAAATATACAGCATAACAATCTTGTGAAACTGACAACTTAAAACCAGTTTACATATTAGTAGAAAAAAATATTTGGAATATTCATTGTGTTTAGAAAATCAAAAACAAAGAATCTACATAATGTACATTTAAGTGTATGATTGATGTACCTGAGTATAAATCCAGCATATGAATCAGCATAAATGTAATATTAATGCCAGCAACAGCAAATGGGTACTCCCAGTCTGCACGCTTTCCACCTTGCTTGAAAAGTAACCGATGAAAAGGAGCCTTTAATTCAAATACTACAATATCAGTAAACTCAATCCTTCCTGGAGTTCAAACCACACAAATTGAAGATATTTAACATCATACAGAACTATCCTTGATCTTGGAAGCAGCAGCGGATCAATCATACCCGGTAAGTTTTGGCAAAAAATAGCAAGTTCTCAAGCGAAATGAAGCCACAACCCCTAAGGCCAATGAGTAAGCACCATGAGAAAATAGTTCAAAATTTCAGAATTTTCCAGAAAAATAAAAATATAGCTATGTTTAATGCATTATTAGAAAGAAGGAAAGAGAAAAGGAGCACACAGTACATCCACATATGAGCTAATGTGGTTGGTCATTCTGTTTTGCAGTTTTAGAAAATATTTGTATATTGGTTTAGATCACCTTCTTTTGAATGTGAACTATATAATAATTGAAACATTTAATAATACAAACTGAGAATTCAAAGAAGAATTGTATGAATGGAAGTGCCTGCCTAAATAATGTCAGTAGCGCTAAATTTACTCTCAACTCCCGAACAAAATGACCCATCTCAGCCCAAATTTGTCTGTGGCACATGTATAAACAACACAAAATCCTAACACTCATACTGACATGGGATATAAAACTAGCATAAAAAAATGTGGCAGTGCACCTGAAGTCAGTTGATGGATTAGCTCCTTGCCACCCCATATCCTTCCACTGCTCGGAGATTAGACCTTTAAGCTTAACATTTGGAAAGGCAGCATCCCACAAGGTTCGGAGAGCTTCCTGGCAGTAGGAAAAAAAATTATATTGATGTGAACAAGTAACTTGTAACTAGAGTAAGTCTTGACAATACAAATGAATCCACCTCTCAGAATTTAATTGCTATGGAAATATTACATGGATGAGTAGTGTCTATTTCTAGCAAATAGATGAGTTGTATAAATCAGAACATAGTCTCAGACTTGTGGAGTCCTCATCACATGTAGACTATGTAGTTATAGTCATAGAACTGAAGTGGTAGCCATTTTTTCATTTTTATTTAAATTATCGAGATCATGGGAAACAAGGATGGAGAATATACTTGATGATCAAGGCGAGTCTCATCAAAAGGCACTCCTAATCGTTCTTGAATTGTTCGAAGTCTTTGTTCCTGCTAGCATTTCAAACTTTGAAACTTAGGTTAAGAAGTACTAGAAGTCAAAAAAGATTAGAAAACCCATACTTCAGCAGATTCAACAATCTTCATCTTTATACACTAACTACCCAAGAAATAGTTCCCCGGAAGGGACAAACAAAAGCTATCATAAAAAAATCATGATCTACATCTATTATTACAATCATATAAGATAAGGAAGACCAAAAGACATAAACATAAAAACCAATTTCTCTTTAATGCGATAAACTATTAAAAATTTAGATGCAAATTGAAATGCAAGAAGTCTCATTAATCAATCAAATTTTCAAAGTACCTGAATAGGACTTAAAGTGTAGTCAAGAAATTTTCCGCTTCTAGATCGTTTATTGCCAGAGCGTCTAAACATTCCTCCTATCCATGTTCGTGGTCCAACCATAGCATTAGCTACAATCAACATAATCTGATTAGTGAAATAATATTTTTTTGCTGATTAGACACTGGATACTGATGAAAAGGACTAACTGAACTTACTTAACAAACCCGCACATCCCGATGAAAATAAAAAGACAGATAAAAGAAGCAGAACAAAAAATAAAAACACTAACTGAATTTAAACTGAGTCAAAACCTTCTTACGATTGTCGCAAGCACATTATTACCGACCAAAAAACACCAGTCAAGCTCAACAAATTCCGCGATATCAGTTAAATATAAGGAATAATATAAATTTGATAAATATTTAGACAATTATTTAAGAAGTATCATACATTTGATAAATATTTATGCAACCCATAATCGAATATTCAGCTAAAGGAAGATTTGGAAAACTCAGGCATCACTACATCTTTTTTTTCCCCAGAATAAGCTATTGTAGCTCGGCTTTTTAGGCCACAAATAAATTCTTAAATCATTTGTTCACACTTATGTCAACATGGATGTTGTTCGATAATAGAGGTATCGACCATTTGCTTATCGTTTCTTTCTTATCCGAATGCGTCAAATTCTTTGAGAAAAGTTGGCTCAGGTTTTAGTATGGATTATTTTCATTTGAGTATGGAGGGGGCTTCATGAACGGATCAATGAGCAAATTTAAAATAACCTTTTTATAGTCAAAGACTCCAACACTAGCACCCAAATACTGTATTCCTCTCAGTTATAACCAATTGGCTTCGAGTTCAAGCTTTGACACTTTAATATGAGAAAGGTAGAAGGGAAAACATACAAGGTTTCAATCTAATTTTGCTTGCTTTTCAAGGGTCAATAACTTAGGATAAATACATTTTTAACAATAAATGGTCTGCAACAAGGATAAAAACATGGAAAGCAAGGCAACACATAACATCAAGGAAAAAGGTTGCACGAAACGCATATATATATATATATATATTGAGAAGTTCACATTTGAACTCAAAGGAAGTGGAATTGGTAAGTGTGTGCACACACCAATGGAGGAAGAGATAAAAAACAAACTTATGTAAGCAGTCTTAAAACATTATTAATAGATTTTACTCACTAAAGCACTGAGCTAACTGTGATATTACGTGAGCAGAATTATGCGACCAAACCGAATCTTCATCGTGCTTTTTTCCATCCCAGTATAGTTCATCTTCATCAACCTGGGTATGTGGATATCCATAAGAATGAAAGAGATGCCAAATTACTTTTGCTGCACTTAATTAAATATGAACTGCTAAACATGTCACAATTTTTTCTTCTTCCATCTCAATAGGAGGAAGGATATGAGACTCATAGATGAATGAATGGATCACAACGAGGCATAGAAGAAGGATATGAGAGAAACTGAAAAGCATTGATTTCATACAAAAAGTTACTTCGATCATAGGGATGATGGTAAATGGATCCCTAAAGAAAGCTGATAAAGTTAGTAATATATGGTTTACTAAAATGGAATTACTGGATACCTATTAGTCATAGACAGTTATTCTCTCTAATTTTTACTTGACAAAATTGAAATTCAAACTGGAAATAACCAGAACTAGCATAATCCAAAGCCAAGACTAAGAAAATAAATTTTATGTTACAAGAAAGAAACTCAATCATGGAAAATATCAGAGAGCGGTATACTTATAGCCAAAACTATTATCGTTAAATGTTATTTACATAACAATATGAAATCTCAAGCAAGTAAAATAACTAGAAATTAATACAATAATTTATAACTTCAGAGAAACACATACATTTTCAAGAAAATCTCTAGACTTCTATTGCAGCACAGAATGTTAATGGACAAAACTAATATCAAGACTTTTAGACTGCATTGTCTGGTGCAACACTGTAGGTGAATGAAAAATCACTTGATTCTACAGCATGATTTATTCGTTTGTTGTCCTACAAACTCGAGATCGGTCCTATATGGTTCATGACTCAATCTCACACCCTGAAAATTCTAAAAATTTCATCAATTAAATTTAAAAATTATATTAATAAAAAGATGAAATGACTTCTGGGGAAGCTGAATTCTAATAGGAAAACCATAATGTATTTACAAAAGAGAAGCTAGCCCCTCCGTTTTTGGTGCTATAAAATGAAAGAGTGAAGGTCAGAGAGAAAAATCAGTAGCTTACTCTTCGATTAGAGGCACAAGAAGGAATACATTTTCTACGCCTTAATCTCATCAGGGACAAAAATATGAGAGATCAGAATCTCCTTCTCTTTCTAAGCAAAAAGCAAAGCAAAAGAAAATTGCTGATACAGTAATCCAATGATTGCAGTAACCCATGCTTGGTTCCTCTAATTCAACTCCTAATCATTTGGAAACACTCCAATTTTTCCTATTTCTCCACCAAATTATTATCTTAAAATTAAATCCGTATATCCTCATGTACCAGAAAGAGGTTGTCTAGGAATCCCAATAGGAAAAAAACTGAACTTTTGGGGGTGACATGTAAAGGGAAGATTCATAAGCGCAATCAATGGGCAATCTGCCGCGTTAACATTATTGTGGAGAGAGAAATATTGGGTTTTCATTATGAAGGAGGTGGACAAAAGTTTTTCAAAAAGGAAAGAAAAAGGCAGGAATATTTGTATTCTCTTTGCACGATTCACCAGATAAAATCACACGCTCAAGAAACATATATACAAAGATACAGCTATAGCAAGTATATACACACGCATATAAACACATATCTGTACCTAAATCTACACTTGCAGCAAACTAGAGGGTGTGATAAAGATGGGAAAATGCACCTCTTAACGCATACGAGAATAGGAATTCTTCTTCCTGTTGTTGAAAGGAGAAAGGTGGGCCCAAGTTTGAGGAAGTGGTGGGACCAGAGCACGAGCAAGAGATGAAAAAATGGGAATATGAAAATGAAGAAGATGAAGAATGAGAATGACGAGACGAATGAGAGAGACCCGTGGCTTTGTGGAACCAGCCATGTCGCAAAATGCCCGCCTATTCCGTAGTATGTAGTTATGATGTGAATTTTGTATGTAACCATATAATTTGAGGCATTATATTGATTGCGCAATCCTGTATAAAATATTTAAATTTTAATTTATAAAATAAATATTTAATTTAAAAAAGATTTCTATTCAACATTAATTTAAACTCTTAAATCACTTTTAATTTTATTGCACTATAAGAATTAGTACTTGATATTATGTAAAGTTGTAGTTGAGGTCCGGGATTAAGTGTATGTTCAGTATGGCTTTTTGTAAGTTATAAGTTGTGGTTTAGACAAAATATATGAATAAGAAGTGAATAGAAGGTGTACATACGGAATGAGTGAATAAAAATAATATTTTTCGAGTTTTATTAAAATAAAGAAAACCTTTTTAAAATTGAATCATTTTACACCCTAATGTACATAATGTCCAAGTGGTATATTATCATTGGTTGGTGGAATGTCGCTTGGACATTATGTACATCAGGATGTAAAGTTTGATGTACACGTAGTAAAATCCTTTAAAAAAATTTAGACCTTTTTTTAAGTTTTCAAAGTTTTTCTTCCAAAATTCAACCCAAAAGTTAGCGCCTTAAATGTTTTCGTGCAACTTATATCATATTATGAGAATAACTCTAATTATTTGCATTAGTTCATGAAAATTGTGTATTAAATTATAGATTCAAATAACTAGCATAGACATTACTTGTTATTAATAATTATTATAATTGATTGGAATGTAATGAATTCAACAATACTTTCATTTTTAATCTCAAATAACCAGACATTGCATGTCTTTCTTGGTTTCTTGAGAATGCCAGCATTCTTGATCCCTGGGAGGTGAGGCGACTAGAGGTCCAAAGATTGTAAAGATGAGCTGGTCTTCACCTAAGAGATATGCTGGTCAGCAAGCCTATGGCCAAGTTTCGTGGCACATGTATAAAAACCCATTCCCTTATTAGCACGAGCGCATGACGAAAATTTCATCTTTAAAGAGATGATGGGGTTAACGAGATGATGATATCTTTGACGAGGAAAACTAGCAACACTTTGAAAACACTGACTAAAATTAAAACTTAAAACTCTTTGATTACACGTAGGAAATCTATAAGGAAAAAAATAACAAAGAATCTTAGACAAAATGAAATACTATGGAACTGGATAGGACTTGTTATGACACATGCATTTGTAGGCCATTGGACATGTCTCGGCTTCTTCAAGCGATGAGCAGACAAAGCTAACCATAACCAATCGACACGGTGTGCACGATCCACACGCATGCGAGCAATCCGGTAATCTCGACCCTGCGATCTGGAGCGTATCAGCTTTTGTATGCATCAATGGCGCCCTTTTGTGATCCACATACAAATCAGGTTTCACACTTGCTTCCTTCTTGCTAGACCCATTATCTGTCAAACATATATAATGTTAGTTCCAAAAACACGACCATCACTAACTGATACTTGTGAATGAGCCGTTCTTAAAATCTCACCTATAACTAATGACTTTTGCATTGGTAAAAGTGAAGTGTTAGTTTGGAAAAGCTCACCAAATTCAATAATTAATTTTAATCATACAAAAATTTGAAATCCAAGATTTTGCTATAGATTTTTCATGATTTCACACAAGATTAAAAAAAATTCCTTATAATTTTCAATTTTGTCCCGACAATGAAAATTTTGTAAAATTTGCCTCCACAACTCTACCCTTCTAGCTCCACCCCGTTTCGAGGGATTCACAATTTTCATCAACTTTTATTAAAATTTGCTAAAATTTTTATCACAAGTTTCGTCAAACAACCCCGAAATATCTTGTACTAATCAAGAACAAGAAAAAGAAAGAACTTTACGGGAGTGTAGCTTGCCAATGTGCCTTGCATGCATGACTAATGGAAGGAGGAGAAGTACAAAGCAAACAACAGAACCCTTCATCATTTTTCTTCTTCTTAATTACGTAGTTGAGCTCGTTCAATCCAAAACTCAAAACTTGTTGAAGACGAATTGCATATAGAACTAATAATATATATATATAAAGGCCCAAATGGGGAAGATAAAAATGTATTGAAGCAAGTCACAGGCAAAAGTGTGAGATGTGAAAGGTCACATGAAAAAGAGAGATGTCACAGGGTTTGAACCTTATGAGCGATGGTGATGAACTTCGCATTCACACTTTTAGGAAGAAAGGTTGTAATGAACAAATTTACTGATATCAACAGCGCCTATATTTTTACGTGAGTGTAATTGAATAGGGAGGTCCAGCAATTGCAGTATTAAATGCAGAGAACATTTCTCAATTTCAAAATTGCAAAAGTGTAGTAAATTTGTTACTGTCCAATGTGACTCTCATTAATGTTGTCAAGATATTTCATGGCATGTGACCTTTTTCAATTTATTCATCATTTTGTATTTAATATTGATGGTATAGCAATATTCTTCGTGTAGTACTGAGAACTAGCTAGTCCTACTAGTAATATTTGACAAGTTGGATTGGAAATTTGGAATATAAACTCGACTCCACAAGATTAAGAAAGAGTACTACAAAAAAATTATCAATTAACGAAGTTACTTATATTTAATTTTTAAATTTAAAGCTTTTTGGCTTTACAAAAAGTACGGACCAAAGATGAAAAAGATCCCACAAAATAAGAGTGTATTTCTTTTGGGTTCATTTAGCCCGTGTTTGGTATACACTTTTTCAAATGTATTTTATTTTTTAAAATTCATTTTCAATCAACGTTCTCTCAATAAAATAATTTTTTGATTTCGAAAATATAAAATCGAGAATATGAACGAATAAGTTTTCTCTGTCTTCTTAAATATTGAATCGAAGTTTAAGTACAAAGATTAATTTTAACTTTGATTAATGAAAAAAATATTTATGTCAAAACTTACTTTTTTACTTACACGTAAATTTATTTTTAACCTACAAAGAATGACATACACTTTTCTTAATTTTGACTAATATTAAAACTTGCTTATTTACTTATAAGTAAAAATTACTCTTTTTTTTATAAAAGTAAGCTTAAAAAGTAAAGTTACTTCAAGTTGGAATAACTTACTTTTCTTAATTTAATTAGTAAAAAAGAAAAAGAAACTCTTACCTACTTATTTATTAAATGTGATGCATCAAAAAATTATTATTTATAAAATTAATTAAATTTTTTAAAAAGTAAATTTAAGTATTGCTTGTTGGGAATTGAGACCAAACAATAGGTGTGATGATTGAGTATGATTTTTCAAGTGCAATGAAAGCATGTAGAGTCATGACCTTTGGATGGGTGTGTTCCAAATCACCAGATCATTTTCCAATATGAAGAGTGTGATCTAATGATCCAAATGAATTTGTACCAAAAAAAGTTGTAAAGACACATTGAAATCTATAAACAGATCATTTTAATTCCATTTTCTTTACTTTGAATCAAATCCAAAAAATCTTAAATTACAATTCTCACCTAAAATTGTGTCAAAATAATTTTCATTTTTTTAAAATTAGTTTTAGTTTTCGATATCATCCCGCCAAGAAGAGTACGGTCAAACTTCGGTTCGCCCACCAAAATTATTGTGTTACATTAATTTTATAAAGAATATTTTATTTTGAGAGAAAGACGTCCATAAAATCTAGTAGCACATGCAAGTAATGAAATCTCTTTAATTTCTAAATTTTCTACATTTTTGTAAGTCTCGAATTTCCTATTTTGCATGCAAGTGT
>CAIGRN010039952.1:0-33493 GCA_903798345.1 Fraxinus anomala
AGGTAAATTGTGATTATTTCAAAGTGAATAAGAGATCATGTAAAAAAAATTCGTTTTTAAAATCTTTCTTGGTTTCAATAAAAGAAATCCATAGAACTTCGGAATTTACTCGAGAAGTCTCAAGTAGCTATCTTGAATAATAACTTCTTAAAACGGAACCCCATAAGCTTCTTGAGAGATCACAACTTCACAAGTAGCTACTCGAAATCTCAAGACCTCTTTGAGAGATCCGGATCAAATTCAAATGGGGAAAGGGGAAGGAGAGGTAAGGGTAAAATGTGGAAGGGACGGTAAAAACTTAATATATAATTTTATTTTATTTTGTTTCTAACTATGTTTGGATAAATTATATTTTTTTCAGATTTAAATATTAAATAGTTTAATAGTGAAATTAGTGATACTTAAAAAAATTAAGTTAATTTTTTAAGTTCAACCAAAAGGAAAAAAACTTAGCCTAACACACTCGAAAGATATGAGTGAAACAGATACTATTATTTTAATATGGTTGAACCCTGAAGAAAAATACCTAACAACTGTGCTAGTCCATGAAGTTTAATTAATAAAAATTATTTTTCTTCTTAATGTAGGTTTCTACGTTGGGCATGTTTTGGTTATAATGTTGCATTAGGGGACATATTATTGTCCACAAGTGAATCTAAGGGAGATAGGAGGAAAATAAAAATCGAATATAAATTACTATATAAGGCTTTTTAATTTCACGTGAGTTGGAAAATAAAAATTCAAGAACTTCATAAGAATGTATTGTTCATGAAATTGACAAAAAATAAGTTTAAAGTGATTGTACTTTGGAATTCGAACTCAATTTTCACTTTCACCTTAAACAGTCAAAGTAGAAATTAAATTTTTCGTGATATTTTTCATGAATTTTAAATCAACCAAAACGGACCCCAAGTGTTTTGACTTTTTATATTCTTCTCATTATACTTGAAGAATTTCTGTACAAAGTACAGTATATTACCCTGCAACAAGTGGGGGTTAGGAGGGAGGAGTGGGGTTTACATAATAAGTGTAAGTATCGAGAAAGTATGTATCAAAAATTATGTCGACTAAACAGAAAAGAAGAAAATAGATTTACTAGACAAATTGAGCTACTTTTCCAAATAAATTTATTTTTTGGATGAAACTAATTTTTTTTACAAGGATATTAGAGTCGCCTCAAACTTGTAAATGCACAATATGAATCTTCAATTGCCACCAATTGAAGATGTGAATTCAGTTAATTGTGATTATCTGAATTATTAGCTCTGAAAGGCGATTGTGGTCACGTAAGGAAGTGGCCCCGGAAGGGAAGATTTGGGCATTGATAAAGCGTGATCAAATTCTTAATTTGAAAAAGAGACATATTATCACTCGAGGGAAGACGAAATGATATAGTACTTCATTTGATGGGGAATATTGGAAAGGTGCAAAAAAAAAAAAAAAATCGACTCTGATTGGATATGTTACAAATAACAAGTGAAAAAAAGAATTCCTTTATTTGGATTAACCTTTAACATGGAATCTCAATTTAATACAATTGGAAATAACTAGTTAAATCAAGAAATACAATGGAATTTATGGAATTATTATTTGTAATGAATAGAGATAATAATTTTATTTTAATTCTTTTTTTTGTTTTTTGAAGATCAAGAAATACTTGAGAGCATATTTGACAAAACTTAAAATATAATTTATTCTTGTTAAATATGTTTTTATGCACATATTTTATAAAAATTACAATTTATTATCTATTTATTATTCACACATTTGATAAGAAATATAGGGTATTTGGTGAGGATTAAAATTATATTTGTAGTATATTGTGATAGAAGTTTTTAAAATGTGTGGTTGAAAGGATGTATGACTCATAAAAGATGTGGTTAATATTAATTATTTGACTTTGACTTAGATTAAAATTAGATTTTAATCCGATCCAAACAGACTCTGATTATAAAAAATTAAAAATAATTTCAAACAAGCACTTATATATGAGTAACCATAATCAAGTTAACATCAGTTATTAAATCAATTTATAGTCCTAGTAAAAATTATGAACTTTACTTAGTCAAATCAACCGACTAATCATTCCCAAATAGTCATTTTGTTTAGAGAAGTGATTAAATCACATCGATCGACAACATCCTCTGATCGTGACAATTATATTAAATAATTATGGATTGTAATCTAATTATAATCCAAAAATCAGTCGCTATCCATAATTAATGAGTAGGGCCTCGCAAGAAATTATTAAATAGGTTAATATTGAATAGGGCTGTCTCCTTTGATATGACAAGTCCAAATAGTTTGAATGCTGGTACCTTGCGACAGAACTTGCATGGCATGCAACTTGACAAAATCTACTAAGAAAAAAATAATCATTTTTGGGAAATGTTTATAACTTCTATGTTTTGTAACTCAAATTTCATATGGTTTAAAAGTTTAATTCAAGGAGAAAATCTAAATAATTATGGTTTGGAAGTCCGATATGATAAGATCAAATTTCATCAGAGAGTTTGATTGAAATAAGGACTTCGGAATGAATAAAAAAATAAGTTTTAAATGTTTTGAGACAAATTTAGGACGTCGGGATTGGACGTTGGCAACACAAAAGGGCAGCGGAAGGGTTGGCCCCCACAGCTCCGCCTATTCGGGAAGGAATTTCACCCCTATTTGATTTTTAACTCGATTTTGTGTTCTACTTCATCCATAACTTCAAGATTGGACACTTATAAATACTCCACAAGGTGTAGACTCTTGAGTGACTCAAGATAACAATTAGATCATTGTGATGGCTTAAATTTAATTTACAATTGCTAAGCATGTCCGACATGGGTGGAAGAGTTGGAGAATGACTTAAAAAGTGAAAACTTAGTTCTTTGTTATGGAATTTGTGCCAATGTGGAGTTTGTTATATGTTGTGACTCAATCTATGATTTGAAAGTTAGATTCATGTAAGAAATCTAGATAATTTTGGTTTGAAAGTGCAATTTGATAAGATATCAAATTTCATCATGTATTAGAAGTTTGATTGTGATAAGGACTTTGAAATAGATAAAAAAATATATTTGTAACGTTTTGGGACAAAATTGGGGCCGGCAACGCAAAAGGGCAGCAAAAGGGTTGGCGTCGCCGACAACGCCGCCTGTTCGGGGAGGAATTTCACCCCTATTTAATTTTCATGCGATTTTGTTCTCTACATTATCATAATTAGAAGATTTGGCTCCTATAAATACTCCACAAGCAGAGGTGGGCAAAATAATCGAAAATCGATCAAACCAAACCGAATCGGGTCAGTTTTGGTCTATTTGAATCAAAAAATCGGTTTGGTTCGATTAATTTTAACCACTAAAATGTTGGGTTGGTTGTGGTTTAAGTAACTAAACTGACAATTAATCGATCAAACCCACTAATACATTTTTTTATTTTCAAAATTCATATTTTTAAACTTAAAAATAAAATAATAAAAACATAAATATAATTATTTTTCAAATAAATTGTTTACTGTACATTTTTTCTACCAAAATTCCAAATTTCAAAAGGAAAAAAAAAATTAATGAGAATAATTATTTATTGTAAACTCCAAATTTAGATTTTAACGTTGTTTTTCATTTTGATATAATTACTTATTAGTAACTATTGACTATATAGGATAATTTTAGAAAATCGACCATTTACTTTATATATTATAAATACATACTAAGCAAGCAAAAAAAAATAATTGTCTATATATATAGGCAAAAAAAAAATTTAACCCAAAATAAGATGGCAAATTTTTTTAACTCAAACAATTGTTCAAACCGACTAACCAAACTTCGGTTTCAATAATTGGATTGGGTCGGTTCGGATTGGAATTTACCCAAACCAGTTGGTTTCAGTTTCTGAGTTCAATTCAAAACCAACCCAACTCGAACCATACCCACGCTTGTCCACAAGGAGTAGGCTCTTGAGTGACTCAAGATAACAAATAGATCATTGTTATATACATTAGAAATTTGAGAGAATTATTTAGATTTAAATTGGGAGAATTAAATTTTGTAAAGAAAATTTTAGTTTCTTAATATAATAAATACTCCTCCTCTTCTACATAGATCTTGGTTGTAATGTGATCAATTATTTTCACATTACCCTTATTTTTCGTCTTTAATTATTTGGCCGAATTCTCAAAAAGTGGTATTAGAGTGATTATGATATCTTGGTTGGTTCATAACAATAACGTTTAAATTTTGGATAAATAAAAATAAATTAATAATATTTATCGGTCTCTCGAAATATCTGAATAAAAAGTCATTTTATTCTTCAAACATTATTTTTAAAACTTAAAAGATATCAACGCAGAATTTTAAGTAACAAAATTCATCATTTCATTTTTTATATAGTTCAAAACATGAAATTCTGATGTTAATTCATAGCTGGTGATTCGTTCATGATGATGCATTTTCATTTTCGCAATAAGATGCTCACATATATTTTGGAAAGTAACATTTTATTTATTTGCAAATCGCAAAATCCTCTTAGGACAACATCCATAAATGCAAATATTATTGTGCAAGTTGTAAGGACTTTATTTTTGGTACAACAAACAATGACACGAAAAGGACTGGTTGTGGTGGTGACTTGGTTAAAGTTGTGGCCTCATTTGTCAAACACCTACGTTTCTATGAATAATTGTATTCTACATTGCCCTACAAAATGGACCTAATTATATATTAATTATTATGTATTATAAAAAAATATACGTTATTAAAAAAGAAAATTGCCCTTCATGGAGTATCGGAAATAAATGTTTGACATTATTAAAAATTTATACTTCATTGTCTTCAAACATAAATAACATTTTCCACGATTATATGTGACGATTAGAGCAATTTGTGCAACATATTTAACACATTATTTTACGTATATGGCGTGCATTCATTGAGATGTACAATCAATATATAAATTCCCAAAAAAAAAAAGAAAAAAAAATCATTTTTGGGGTGTAATATAGTAGTAAATAAATAGACTTGCAGTCACAATAAATTTGCTAATAATGGAAGTCCATCGATGAATAAATAAATTGCAAGTTGTTCATTATTGTTTAGGATTAGAGTACGACATATTTGTTTATTATTACTAATAATGCTTCTCGTTAGGGATCAGAAGTGGCGTTGAATAATATTTTTTTCTGATGTCAAACAGTGTTTTTATATATTTATAAAAGTAAAAAAAAAAAATATTCCATTTTAATTAATTAAAAAAATCAATTAAACAATTAAGGGAAAAATTGAATCCATTTTTATATATTTATAAAAGTACAAAAAAATTGAATAATCAATTAAATATTCCATTTTAATATTCAATTTTGTACAAATATTCTCAAAAAGATTACATGAACAAAAGAATGAGAACAAAAAGATCCTACGTGTTAAGTTGAATTAAGAAATGTTAGTGGGTCCCCTAATGATTCCGTTAAGATTCGATTAAATGGCAGTGGCACTAATTGTGAAAACAATTGGAGGGCATTTGATTAATTAACTATGTAATCTTAGCAGATTAGGCTGTAATTAATTATGTTTGTCGACACAAATTAGGGTTTTATGTTTGTTTTGTTGTCATTGTTTTGATGATAGGTAAAGAAAAAGGTGATTCGAAAACCCTAATCTACTTCTTGTGGAAACTTGAAGTTACTCTAACAAGTCAATAATTGGAGCCCACCCAATAGAATTTTTGAGTTTTTGTTCAATATTTTTCACTTAATGAATCAAATATATCATTAAACTTTTCGAAGCATATTAATTAGTATGTTTTATTAGATAGCAAGATTCAGTACTCAACACGGCATCCCATTGTATATCAGATATAGTTTAATAGACGAAGAAAGAAAGACAAAATTCTATATCAAGTGAAGGATTATGCTACTTGTACATAAAAATGGTACATGAGGAATTGCATAAAATGATGTAGAGGGAAATGATTGGATGAAATAGTTGATTGTGTCTTTAACTGACAAATTGATAGTGTATCATCTGACATTATATAATCTCTAATATAAACATTTATGTACATGTAGTAACAATAGTCAAGTGAATGGTGCAATTTTATTTTGGTATTGAAAACTGAATTGAACAATATTGAATAGAATTACGGGGAACAATTCAATATGATTCATTATATGTCGTACATAGAGTTGTTTAGTTTTGCATATTGAATATAGCTTATGTCATACCCATATTGATAAAACCCTAGGATATAATCTAAATTATTTGTGACTTTGACATTGTAGGGGGGTTTACTTTTGTGAACAAGTGGGAGTCTATCCATCCTAAGGAACTCGAAAAATATAAAACTAAAGCAAACCTAGGAATTTTTAGATAGTGTATTATCATTCCAAATATAAATTAAAATCTTTCATAATTCATTATAATATCCTGAGCTATGGATTGAAATAATCCATTTACATAAATAGTAGTTCACCATTAGAAATTTTTTTTTTAAAAAAAATGAGTCATTTGAGTTCTAGAAGACTGAAAAATACATCCGTCGAGGCTCTCGAATGGCTAGATAGAAGGGAGAGATCGACTATATAATATAGAGGCACTCTTGTCAAGCAAAGACAAAAGTAATTATATGATTCGATCATATTGCAAAGTGCAAGGATTATTGCTCAAAACCTAAAAATTATTCTACAAATAATTAACAAATTAATCTTCTCTCGGGAGTTTATGCAGACGGAAAAATCATGTCGATGTCCATTTTGTTTGAATTAGTTCAATATGCACAAGAAATATCATGAGGTTCAATTTTTTTCGTGATGAATAGTTTATTTGATGCATAATTTGATAGTTACATATGTCACAAGTTAAACGTAAATTAAAGTTAATTAGTAAAAAAAATTAAAATGCCAAGTATGAGATTTAAAATCATGCAATTTTTACATAAGAAACATAGGAAATAATTTGAATATGTTTTGTATGATATCTAGAAAATAAGTTAAAATAAAAAAAATTAAAATAGAGAGAGAGAGAGAGAGAGAGAGAGAGAGAGAGAGNAAAAAAATCTTGAAGATAAGGGCACCCATATTTTCTTAAAAATAAAATCACTGAAAAATATTGTAAATATTTAATAATTAGTTATAGTAACAAAAAGTATTGTTTAATCTCAAATATCCAACTTGCCACTTAACTTTAGTGGTTGACATTTTTCCATGAATTGGTGGAATCGAAATAGAACAAAAAAGAATCGGTGAGCCTCGCTCCGATTTCTCTATTAAATAGGTGGATTTTTGAATCATACACGAGAATTAGTCGGTTTCGATTTGGTTCTCAATGCTGCATTGAAAACCAATAATAAATTTAGTTCTCTTGAATTTATTTTTGCTAGTTCATTGCACCAAAAGGAACATATATTTGAACACGCTTCTTTTTTCCTTTGCACCAAAACCTAAAGAGTAGTCAAAATTCAATCTAATACCCTGTTTGAGCCACGTTCTTTGAAAACTCATTTTTCTCCAAACTCTTTTTCAATCGCACATTCTTCTAATAAGATAATTTTATACGTAAATCTAGAATTTTAACCTATTTTTCAATCATACAATCTCAAAAAAAATCACTAGTACAAAATCTATTTTCCTAAAAAATGTGGCTCATATAATCCAAAATTTTATAAATATTTTACAGATTCATAACTTTAATACAATCCTAATAACAAAAAATATATTTCTAATTCAATCTTTTGTAAGAATTCAAATTTTTCATTGTTTTAAAAGTGGTCGACGATCAAGATTTATGATCTTCTCCTTGATGATCTTTGAAGATAATCAGATTATAATACTACATGTATTTTTTAATATATATTGTTTTATGAATTTTCTTAAAATTAATTTTCGATCTAGATTTACATTTAATAATGACTTTTAATAGTTTATCCTTTTTTTGCCTTTATCGATTGATCTTGAGCATGGAGTTAGATGTTTATTTATTTACTTGCTTAATTGAATTTTTTATTATTAGATTAAGAGAATGGCAAGTAGTTCTATACTCTATATTCGTCTATTTTAAATCTGATCAGTGGTTTCAAATTTATTTTTATAATTTAGATTGAACCGGAACACAGAATCAATTGGTTTGATTCCGGTTTGATTCCATGGTTGGATATGGAACCAATGGTTTTTAAAATTTTCATTGGTACTCAATTCTGTTTGGTTCCCTTTGAAACATGATCGAACCAAATCGCGTTCACTCCTACTTATTTTCATATGATCAATAAATATAAACTATGTAAAGGTTCTCAACAAAACTCTCACTACCTAGTAGTATTTAAATACAAAGTAAAAAAACATAACAATTAGATGTCAACAATTAAATATGTATATTATGATTTCTACGTAGGACGGTAGGAGTAACTAATATTTCAAATAAAATGCAAATCAAACCCATATCACCAAAATAGTTGTGTGTGCCGAGTGCAAGTATTTGTATCGAGAAAATTCAAATTGTATTGAACTAGCTAGTCTATTCAATTAAATTTTGATAATCCTAAATCTTAAAACTAAGAATCAAACGGTTTTGATCGCTTCTTGATCTAGCTACCTAACTAAATTATAATTCGACCTCAAAATTATCTTTTT
Organism: Fraxinus anomala; assembly: GCA_903798345.1. NCBI lineage: Eukaryota > Viridiplantae > Streptophyta > Magnoliopsida > Lamiales > Oleaceae > Fraxinus > Fraxinus anomala. The sequence continues at coordinate 8,606 of CAIGRN010039952.1, forward strand.
ATAATCTCTCAATTAATCACTGAGAAACTACATAGCAATTTACACTTTATATTTTTGCCTAAAGTTATAATTTTTCCTAAAAATAAAAAACAAGATCCCTATAAAAAATCACTATCTTACTCGGTAAACGAAAAATTGTTGCCAGTGAAGAAGCTAAGATGAAGTGGGCCCTATTACTCTTCATACTTATATTAATTGCATTGCAATGTATCGTAATCGAAGTAAAATAAATTATGTCATCCGACATATCATAAAAGTTACAGATGATGCGAAAAACATGATATCTACACGAAAAGGATCAATCAACGAGTGAATATTTTTTCACTCATTTTGTCAGCAAAGTCTACAGCTGAAACATGGAGGGGAGACAGGTAAAATGCGCCCCATGTGAAGTTTAATTTAGCCAAGAAACCATGTTCATAGATAGTGAAATTCTGCTGAACATCATGATGACTAGACAAGAACTGGATCCTTAAATTCAAGCGAACCCGACCCATCAATGTCGAAGGCCATGCATTCAAAATAATGATATTTTTTGTTGGAAAAAATGAATACAACGACTGACTTTGACATAAATTTTGAGTAGGACTTTGTTATTTTGAAAGATCAAGATTGATTTGTGTTCTCTTTCGTGAGAACATCTAAATCATATATTAATTTGTCAAAAATGATGCTCGTGTGAATGAAAATTGGAGCTCAAAAATAATGCATTAGAAAATATTTTGCGTTGAAGGGAAACTAGTTTAAAGTTATCCCACGTAGAAAAATAGATAAAGTTATGACTATTTTAAATATGATTGCACTTTAAAAGGATGTAATCACGTGTAGTATAGAGGCTCTCTTCTCGTGCGCGCACAGAGGGGTGCAAATCACGGACCGAAATAAGTTTCGAACCTTAAATTTGTGTGCGATTCTATTAAGATCTTAGTGATACCGTTGTATCTTGAGAAACAGACGCTCGAACTAAACGTTAAGTACTTACTGTGAATGGGTGAATCGATTTTGAAGAAACTGTATTTACACATGCCTCGTTCTTTCAATTAATTTTTTTAAAAAAGCAATTTAGATTACTTGTTCTGTTTTCTTGTAATTAATAAATTACTTGGTTTGTAATAGTTTGGCTAACATTAGGTTAGCTAGTGTCCGGTATATGTTTATACAGTATTTCTATTAGTTGCAAATCCGGTATATGCAAATTCGGTATGTGTTGCAAACCCAGCATGTATCCATCCGGTATTTGTTAAGTAGGTATTCACTCACTATTATTTTGATCCAACATTTTTTGTCCTTGATAATAAATGAATTATTGCTAGCACTATCATGATCGAATTGAGTAACAAATAATATATTTTCTAAATTCTCTTTAATTCCATTATACAAAAAATGTCATAAAAACAAAGATATCCTCTATTCTTGAACTACAAACATACTCTTAGTATTATGGACTCAAATATTAGTAGAAGGAATTAGATTGGGTTCTCTAAAAGAGGTTATTTGAACAAAATTGGTGTTGAGCTCTCTAGTTGACGTAGGGTATTGTCACTAATTTATCCAAAAGTTATAATTCTTGGCACTAATGCAATTCACCCTCTATCATCGAAAATTAAGTTAGGAATCCACCCTAAATCCAATATGTTGGGTCCCTCTCATTTCAAGTGTATTCCTAGTCCTACATTACCACCAACTCGACGAGAATGCTTTAGAATCGACTCAAACACAGTGTTGGTATTGTTGCCTTAAATGTGCCGAAAGTAAAAGGACATCAATTGCAAAATATTCAACTAAAAGTTTCCATTTTGCATGCTATGCGGTTGAATTGGAATTGAGGAAAATATGGTATCTTCACTATTTGAAAAGGCAAGGAATTTGGTGGAATTATTATCTTGATACCCGAGACTTTGGAGCAATTCAGATCAAGTTTAAGCATTTCTCTTTTTCTCTTTTGGCAACTGACTTAAGGATTTTTAGAGAAAAAATTATAAGTCTAGCATTGACATTTCTTGTTCTCTTTGTTAATTGTACTTAGAGTAAAAATTGGTGGATGCCATAAAGTGTCATATATTATTTTTCCTACAATACTTGGGGTTTGGGTCAGTGGAAAGTTTTGACACTCCATAAATTTTTCTTTATATATTTATATTTTTCAGTCTTATTATTTTTCTTATTAAAATATAGACAAATTTAAGGAATTGATCTCAATTTTCAACCATCATTAGATTGTGGGTGCACAAAAAATAAATGTGAAGGAAGTGTGAAGGAATAATTTCGACTTGGGGTACAAAGATTTGGAAGGAAGATCAGCCCCATCACATATAGATAACCTGATCATGTTAGGAAAATTGTTCAAAAGGTGAAGCATGCTCGACAAACATCTCAAACTCAGACATAAGTCAGCATGTTAGTTGCCATGAAAGATGATGTATTACTACTAGTAGTCCACAAGTTTGTATGCGGACATTGGCATGGCATTGATGTGGGGTGTGAGGTGGAATCGATGTCAATGATTATTGAGCTCCTACAAAAATCAAGCAATATACTATAACTTTTCAACAAGATTTTTTGACATTAACTAAAGTAGGCCTAAGAACCGTTACAGGTCACATGGGATATTCTCACAAGTCAGAAGAATTCAATTATTGGAATTTCTTCATTCGAAATTATTATACTCATATATGATGGAGTATGTTAATTCTCTAGTTTGAGAAATGAGATTGTCAAAAACTTTTAAAAAAAATTCTCAAGTGGTATGATCAAGAGTTGTAGAAGAGATGTAAAAGTTTTGGCTCGTTTTTCGAAAAGACGAGGATTGTTGGAATTGCTGCCGTAAATGTGCCAAAAGTGAAAAGGCCTAGATTGCAAACAAGGAAAATTCAATAAAAGTTTGCATTGGAATTGAGGAAAGTATCAATAGCAGAAAACATTTTCACCTGTGATATAATTCTCTACCTACTGGAAATCCCGAAAAATCCTCATATTTAAAATATTTTGTACGAAAACTCCAGATCGTCAAATTTGTCGTTAAAAATAATAAAAATGCCATAATTAAAAAGTATTTATTGCAATTTTAGTATCAAAACTTTTTATTATTTTACGAATTATACCCAAATTTTTTATATATAAAACTTACAATCTCAAACTTTTAAAACTTTATTTTCCACTTCACCTCATTTCATGTTCTTCTCAAAACTTTATTATTTTATTTAACCCCTTCCAAAGCCTTCCTAAATCCCTCACCCCAAATTCCTCATTTTTTCTTCTCATTCCCAAAATTTCACTTTAAAAACCTCTTCCCAATCCTAAATCAACTGGTTACTTATTGGCATTCTTGAACTGAAATTTTGCAGCTGAAGGTGGTGTGCAAACGAACTCGACTACACGTCAAAGCCTAGCGGGGATGTAAGGACTCCTCCTCTTGGTGTCTCTGGTGGACTTGGTTTCCTAGACTTTTCGCAATTGCTAGCTTAATGAACCTAACTAATTTCTCTCTGTAAACCTCACCTTCGTATCTCCCCCGCTTCACCAAACATTTGGCCATCATTTCCTTCAATACACTCCTTGAAAACCATTATCAATTCTTCACAAAATCACTTTGGATCAATTGGCTATATCTCGTTTAAAGCTTCACAAAATTGCCTTCTCTAATGGGCTCCCTCTCGACCAAAAATTGAGCCTCCCTAGAAGCATTTGCAGAAACTCTCTGACGGGTCATGTCCAACAGAAACAATTGGTTTGAGGCAAATACTGCATTCTAGAACAGATCGAGTGTTGGTGTTAGGATTAAATCGAAAGATTTCTATGCAAAAGAGCAATCCCACAAAAAAAAAAAATTGAGTGAGTTACCTAAAGTTAATGTTTGGTTTAATGAAAATTTGAAGTTCCACAATAGATAAATAGGAACTAGCAGAAGTGCCCCGATTATCAAGTTGGTTGGTAATGGTGGCTGCCCATAGTGGCCGCTAGTGGAGGGTGGGGATTGTAGAAGGGTTTTAAAGTTGGGAATGAGAAGAAAAAAATGAAGAATTTGGGGTGAGAGATTTTGGAGGATTTTGGAAGGGATAAGATAAAATAATAAAGTTTTGGGGGAAGAAAATGAAGTGGTGGTGGGGTGGAAAATAAAGTTTTAAATGTTTGAGGTTGTAGGTCGTACATAAAAAATGGTATAATTTGTAAAGAAATAAAAAGTTTGGATACTAAAATTGTAATTATTACTTTTTAATTTTAGCATTTTTACTGTTTTTAACAACAAATTTGACGGTTGGAATGTTTTTCGCACATAATGTTTCAAATATGAGAGTTTTCTGAGATTTCCAATATGTAGGGGATATATCGCAAATTGAAACGTTTCTAGAGAAGTTTTACGCTATTAATCCTTAAGGAAAATATGGTATTTTCACTAATTGAAAGAGTAATGTTATTTAATATCACTAGTATTAAGTACTAGTCTGCGTGGCAACTACTAGGCACTAAATGGTAAGTTCAGTACTTAAATGCAATGTCACATAATTCAATTAATTGAGCACATCAAGTGTGGACATTTAGACCGATGCTAGATTGTTATTCTATCTGAGAAGGTAAGGAATTTGGTAGAATAATTACCTTGGCAGCCGAAACTTTGGAGCAATTTAGGTCATGTTTTAGCATAAGTGCATCATAAAATGACGCGCTCCTTCTCTCTTTTGGATTCGTGACTTGAGGAATTTTGAGAGGAAAATCATAAGCTTAGCATCCTGGTTTTTATTATTTTCTTTTTTGGTTGAAAAACAAGTAGAAATTGGTGGATATGATGAAGTTTAGCAAATTATTTTTCCTACAATACTTTGGAATTTGAGTGAGTGAAGTTTTATATAATTATATCAATTTTTGCGACAATGAAAAGTTTTGACCCTCCATAAATTTTTCTCTTGTATTTTGTTTTGTCATTTTTTCTAAACAAAAGATCATGTGGAAAAATTTAAGGAATTAATTTCAATTCTCAACACGTGGGACATTCAACTGTGATATAACTATTTTATAGGTCACCCTATATCATCAAGAATTAAACACTGAGAATTCACCTTAAGCTCACTTATGTTTCGATCATACTCTTGCATTATCCATCCACTTGGTGGAAATACTTCAGCATATATATCTTCACCATTTTATCCAAAAGTTATAGCTTGTGATATTAACACAATCAACCTTATATCACCCAAAATGAAGTCCAAAAATCTACCTCAAAAGGTTTAAACAATTCAAAAATAGCTTATTTATCTATATTTTATTTTGTATTTGCAAATCGAATTAAATTTTTTTATTGAAAGTTTGATCGTAAAATTTTCATAATGGGTGATCGTGAAATTAGCCTCATGGCCTATGGTAGAGAATAAAGTTATATGAGATGTACATATATAATTTTCTTCAATAAACAAATAAGTGAATCCTAAATATTCTTGGACAAAAAAAGTTTTTGCAAAAAGTCCTACAGATAAAACGCTTCCACAAACCGAAAACTTTTGGGCCGCTGAAAATTCCCTTTTTGTAAGCCCAAAACTTTTGGGCCGCTGAAAATGCTGTAAATGATAATTTTTTGGTCCAACAATACAAGCCACGTGTTTGATTTAACTAAAAATCAATTTTTTTGTAAATTTTAATAATAGCTGGTAAAATGTGTGAATAAAAATTTGATAAATATTATAAATCTTATGAAATGTATAATTAAAAATGAATTTTGAAAAATGGGATCAAATCGTTGCCAAATTTGAGAAACAGAAGAAAATGCATACAAGCTTGACTTGCTAAAAAGTTTGGTATGCTAAATCAAACAATACCAAGGGCGGAGCCTAACGCAGTCCAGTGCAGGCACTAAACTTTGTGCCCATTCCAATTATTTTTTTTATTTTTTCCTGTAAAGGGCTTTCCAACTGACCCAGCCCAAGGGAAAAAAATTAAAACCCAAGATAAAAATTAGTGGTAATTACATTGGAGCAGAATTTTTAAGATCCAATTTAAAAAATTAAATATAAAGTTTATTTATACATAAATCGAATTTTAATTCAAACATTTAATATTATTAATATAACCAAAATTCATCACAGGCCCTAATTACCCTCCCATCTCATTTCTCTCTCTACATCTCTCAATACCCCATCTCTTTCTCCTTCACACGGCAACCGGCATCCCCTCTCATCTCTCCACCTATTCGATCTTCTCTTTATCCCTCCACCAGTGATGTTGGACGCTGTGGGAAGAGGATCAATGAGCAATGGTTGATTCACAGAAACGAAAAAAAAAATAGGGAAAACACAAACATGTGGGACCCTTTTTTTAATAATATTTAAATCAGGTGGGACCCGCATCCATGTGACTCTTCTATAAAACATCTGGTGTGAATAATTCTGTACATTCAGCATTATTCGAGGACCGACACCGTAGTAAGAGATTTGCGCCGATTGCGAGATCGGTGCAACTACAAGATACCAATGTCGACACTGTAGGGTAAGGACTAGCGTCGTTGCCGACTGTGAGCTCTATGTACCGCTGAAAGATACTGGCTATGTCAAAAAGGGGAGCGCCACCGCGACCTTTGCATAGGAGGGTGGATGGTGCTCTGACATCGTCGCCTGCAGAAAGGTAGGTAGTGATTTCAACATTACACGGCAAGAAGGTGGGTTCTTTTGACATGGTCAGATATTTTTAAGGTTTCCGGCGATTGCTCTGCTATTGTGGTAATGGTATTGAGGTGATTTTTATGAGTGTTGGTTGGCGATGGTTGTGCTTACGGTGATGATGACTAGCTCAGATTTCTGGTTATTTGAGATTGTGACCATTAATTTGGGTATTATGTGACTAAAAAAATAACACGTGACTGATAAATTGTGATCAATAAATAAAATGTAACCTAAAATTTTGAATTGTGACTTATGAAAATTGTGATGTGACCGATAAATGAATTGTGATTTATAAAAATTTTGATTTGTGACCGATAAATGAATTTGTAACCAAATTGTATAAAATTGCAACCAAGTTGTGAAAAAATAAATTTTTTTATTTGTGATCGATGAATAATTTGTGACTTATAAAATTTCTGAATTGTAAACGTAAAATAATTTGTGATCTATAAAATTTCTAATTTGTGACCGTAAAATAATTTGTGACGTTTCAATTTTTTATTTGTGACTGATAAAAAAATGTGACTTATAAATTTTTTAAATTGTGACCGTAAAATAATTTATGATATATAAAAATTGTGATTTGTGACCAATTATATGAAATTTGTGTCCAAATTATATGAAATTGACCTTAATATATTTAATTAATAAAATATATGTTTAATTAATTAATTTATAAATAAAATTTTAAAAAATTTGAGATTTGAAATTTTAAACTTTAAAAAATCTGAAATTTAAAATTTTAAACTTGATGTCTTAAATTTAAAAACTAAACCTCTTAATTTTGAATCTTTCCCTAAAAATTATAACATCCTGTCCAATTCTCCAAATTCAAAACCCACATTTCATCCCTCTCTCACTCATGGCTCTCAAGTAATTTTCAATCAGATTTTGAGTTAATTGTTTCAATGGTTATTGAACTTATGTCCGTGTCTTCGATTGCCCACTGAAATTTAAAGTGTTTAGTTTTGGTCATTAAACTTATTCAAATATTGGATGTTACTCACTAACATAATATTCGTTTTGAACCTTTAACGGAATTAATGCCGTAGCTAATGGAATGCACGTGTGAAGTCCCGTCACTTCGTTAATAAATTGTCAAATCTTTGGCTGCTTACTAAACATTTTCGATTACTTATTAAATTTTGAAAAACATTTTATATTGTTTAATGAAATTTGAGGTGGTTGAATTTTGGTCACTAAATTTATAAAAATGACGTCGGATTGTTGTTCATTAAAAAATGTGTACCGCAAGCTCACGTGTCGCGTAAATAATGGAGTGGACAAACGATTTCGAGTCGATCATACGAGAAATGATTATTCAATTATACAATAATTAAATTTATTTTTAACATATTTTTGTAAAAATTTTAGCTATTTCATCATTTGAAAAATTCAAATTTACCGTGTATTTCGTTGTTAACATTAAGAGCTTGTTTGTCTTCCATTATTGAGAGAATAATGGAGTTTTGAATAGTATTTTTTAGAGAATGTGTTGTTGAAATTTAAAGTAACTTTATTGATTTGTGTGTAGAATATTTTATTGGGTGAATGTGTGGGAGGATAATCTTAGTGTAGCAAAAAAAGTTTTAGATTAATGATAGACAAACAGGGGCTAAATTAAAATTTAGATTTTGAAACGAAACATGCACTAGATTTAATTAAATAATGCAATCCATTTAATTAAATTTAATGTGTATTTCATTATAAAATCTAAAATTTAATTTAATTTAATTTTAATGACAAGGCATACAATAAATTTGAATTTTCAAATGATGAAAATAGCTTAAATTTTACAAAAATATGTTAAATTAAATTAATTATTATATAATTGAGTAATCGTTTTCTCGTAGGATCGACAATTCGAACTCGTTTGTCCAATTTATTACTTTTGCACGATTCGTGCGTTTGCTTGCGGTACACATTTTTAATGAACAAACACGTTGACGTCATATATAATAATTTGGTGACCAAAATTCGATAAATTTCAAACTTTTAGTGAGCAATCGAGGATGTTTTTCAAAATTTTGCGAGCAATTGAAAATGTTTTTTAAAAGTTTAGTAAGCAATTAAAAACGTGACAATTTATTAACGGTATGACGAGGCACTACATGTGCATTCTGTTAGGCATGTCACTAATTTTGTTAATGGTTTGAAACGGATGCTATATCAATAAGTAACATTCGATATTTGGATAAATTTAATGGTCATAACTCAATATCTTAAATTTTAGCGAGTTCAGCGAACATTGGGACAATTAACTGTATTTCTCCTCATTTGACATTTCAATCTGATTTCTATTTGCTTAAGAAGACGGAGTACAGAGTCACAAACAGAACCCAAGAAGGCAAACGTCCAATTTATGCCGTCTTTTTCAATTACATCGGCTCCCGTTGCTTCAACGTCGGCAATACGGTAAGTAATTTACTTTTTTATCTTTGTTTCACTACTAGTTTTGCTTCACTTTTGTCCATCAATCTTTTGGGCACGTGTGGAATTTAGGTTACTGATTTTTTTTTTTCAATATTTTATGCAGGGGCGGACCCGGGGGATCTGGGGTCACAACTTTTGAGATTTTTTTTTATAAAGTCATATTTGATATCGATTGAAATCTAAATTAATCTAAATCAAAGTTAACAATTAATTTTAATAACATATTTTATGAAATTCATAATTATTTAATTTTTATCAAAATTTACTAAAATAAAAGAAAAATGGAAATGAACAGAGGAACCAAAGTGGGTAGAGAAAATGAAAAATTAACCAGAGTTATTTGGATTTTAGAATTTAACACAGTAATTTGACCTCCTTTCAACTCGCAGTAATGGAGTTCAAAGCAGCATTAGCCTTCTGTCAGAATCAAACCAAGGCTACTAGTTTATTGAAACCACCATCTGCATTATCCTTAAGAACACTGATAGTCTACTAGTTTATTCTACGGGTTGCTACCATTGATACGGAGAGAGTATTTCCCGCAATGAACATTCAAAATGGTAGATTGCACAATCGGATGGATGGTGAGTGGGTGAATGATAGAATAATTATTTACGTAGAAAAAGATATATTTTTGAAGATTGATAATATAGTTATTGTACAAAGATATCAAAATATAAACACTTCCAAGGAACAAGTATAATTTACATTATCAGATAAATCACTGTAACAAAACGAGATCATTGGACTAAACTAATTTTGTCCCTTTTTTTTTTTAAATTTAATTTTTAGGCGGTGTGATATTAGATTATGGGAGATGATTACTAAGATAAATTATGGGGCATCGTTCTGATATTGCGTTTGGTGCTACACCGTATTAGAAGATTGAATAAATAATTAAATATAAAAATTATAATTTTTTTTAAAAGTGCGATTTTTAGCCTAGAAGTAAACTTTTTGAATCTTATAAGTAAATATTTAACTTAAAAGTGAAATTGTACGTGTTAAGTGATTTTTTTACCTGACTCAATTTTTAACGTATATGTGAATTTACTTTTAAGTGAAATTTTTGGTTCAAAGTAATATTTTATACTTATAAACATTTTTTTACAAATTAGAATATTTATTTATTTCTATTAAGTAATTTTTTTAATTATATAAATAATTTTATGCCTTATAACTAATATTTTACTGTAAATTTTAGTGGTGTAAAAATTTTATAAATGTTTACTGTTACTCGTCTTCCCAATTACTGTCTAAACCTGGGATCATTACATCCAGCTATATCGAAGTTATTTCATGTGTTGATTTTAGGGTTTTATCGTGATTGAAAATATTGAATTTGATGTTTGAAGATTTTAATTGAACTGATTATATTTATCGAATGGCTAAATGGCTACTTTTCTCGACTTTGTCGCTCGGAAGCCTGTTATTGGGATTTGTTATCCGACTCTTCTCAGCTGTAATCAGTTGCCGGAGAAACAAGAAGAAAGCCGTGGGATTCTTCCATCCGTACACAAACGACGGCGGTGGAGGTGAGCGAGTTCTCTGGTGCGCCGTCAAAGCAATACAAGAAGAGTCACCCAATCTTGACTGTGTCATCTATACCGGTGATCATGATGCCTCCCCTAAATCCCTCTCCGTCCGAGCCCTAGATCGTTTTGGGGTCAAATTACTCCACTCTCCCAAGGTACATTCCATTTCGTACCCATATACATGCGTAGGTATGCACCGGAATCCTACACTAATATGTATAAATCTCTTCTTTCAAGTCCTTCTATGAACGATCCTACATTTATACACACCTATGTTTTACATGAATGTCTTAAGAATTGTGGTTTTGGTTGTTTTTAGTTCTAAGTAGATAGAGTGAACGCATAACTGCACACGTTGGGTTTTCCAATGATTTAATCGCGTGGAATTGTATGAATCATATCCAAGAATTGCTGAAATAAGTTAAAATAATGGAGAACACGGTGCTTCAGTTTAGCCTAATAATATGAGAAGTTCTTATCTTCTATTAATATCAGGCTCATGGTAGATTGGATTTGAGATGTGTTATAGGTTTGTTTATATTAATATGGACCTATTATTTAGGTGCAGAAAAAGTAGAAAGTCAAAATTGAAAAGAGCAAATTTTCTTTACTAAATGGCATTCAATTGTAGATAGAGAACCAATGTGATGGGAGAGCATTCTTAATGTTGACATTAGAAGTGCGCTTCTACTCTTGTCTCTTTGTTTCCATTCGAATGAATAGATCCATGATCAGTAGCTTGGGATGCAATTAGGAATGTTCTCAGTGGTGAAACACGGTGGATACGTTTAAATGGGTGGGGAACAATAGCAGAGGCATGATGATTGGAATGAGGAATGGCAGCAGTGGTTTGGTCAGTTGTGTGTCTCCGATGGTTGAAGATGGGTTAAACTTTGGTCTTAGTGGATGCTTGACATACATCTAGGTTGAAAACGAGAAGTAAGAGAGAGGAGGGGAACTTTGGTGTTGGTAATTGGTTGACATGCATCTAGGTTGAAAATGAGGAGTAAGAGAGAGGAGTGGACCAATCAGATTGGGGTACAGTGGGATGTGATTATTAGTATGGTTTTGTGGTTGGAAGTTATGAGCACAGACATGCTGCCGGAGTGTTGGTTTCCTAGACACAATGGCACGTGTTGGACATATCCAGACATGTCAAACACGTCCGCATTCATGCTTCATAGGTTGCAAGATTTGTTGGGAAAAACAATAAAAGGCAAAGAGAAAATGACCTAAAACTTGCTAAATTTGCGAAAATATCATGCGTAGCACTGTTTTGTGCTTAAAAATAGCGCGAAAGCTCTAAGCAATTTGGGAGAACATTTCTAAACTGCTCGGATGGGACGAAAATACTCGAGAAGCAGAATCCACGCGAAACAGGCACGCAATATGAAGTATCATCATTCAAGTGTAATTTGCCGTGTTACATTTTGATAAGTAGCAAATTGGAGCTTTGAAAATAAACAAGAAATTGAAGAATGTAGCAGTTTTTGTGCCCAAGTATTTTCTTTTCTATCTTTTCTTTTTTACTTTTCAATATTTTGACGTGCTCAGTTTCTTTGTTGAAGAATATATTATATCAGTTCTTAAAATTTATGAATATGTTCCATTTATCAGGTGGTGCATCTTTATAACAGGAAATGGGTTGAAGAAACCATGTATCCTCGATTCACTATGATTGGTCAGAGCTTTGGTTCTGTGTACCTTTCGTGGGAAGCTTTGTGCAAGTTTACTCCTTTGTATTATTTAGATACCAGTGGATATGCATTTACTTATCCCATTGCCCGGTTATTTGGATGTAAAGTTATTAGCTACACACATTACCCAACAATCAGTTTAGACATGCTATCTCGTGTTCATGCACAAAATTCTCTGTACAACAATGATGCTTTCATTGCTAAGAGGTATTTTTTCAAATTCTAATATAAAGCTTGTATATTAAGATTGTCTCGTGGAATGGGCTCAACTTTGAAATATAGTAATGTTTTTTCTTTTCTTTCTGATATTTAACCCAAAAGATGGTTGATGTTTACTGCATTAATTGTTGAGAAAACTTGGTGTTTGCGTGCATATGGCTTCTCAAAATAGTGTGAATAATCTAATTTGAGATATGGAGAGAAAAATCTCATTTCGGGTCTGAGTAAACACGCTCCATCAGTGGTTATTTCCAATCTTCCTAAATGTATGGGCTAGAAAAATCTACATAGTTATATAATCTTTTCCCCTCCATTTGCGTCGACAAGTGATTATGAGATCTTGTTTGTCAAATATCTGTTTTGATTTTTTAACTGTACTTCGCAGTATTTAAATATTGTGTACCGAAGGAAAGCCATTTCAAAATCTTGTTGAACCTATTAGTTTTCATCTGCTCTGTCTACTAAATTCATGAAGCTAACCAATATTTTTCTTTCAGTGCACTGCTGTCATGGTGCAAAGTCATCTATTACATGATTTTCAGCTGGATGTATGGAATAGTAGGCTCGTGTGCACACCTTGCAATGGTGAATTCTTCATGGACAAAATCCCATATTGAGAAGCTTTGGGGAATTCCAGCTCGTATTAAGAGAGTTTATCCTCCATGTGATACTTCGAGGCTTCAGGTTTGTATTTTAGAAACTTATTTTCTATTTTGATAATTTTGTAAAAAGGCTCTGGAATAGGTACTTGAAGTATCATGATAAGTTCTGTGTGTCATAAGTTTCGAGTTCTTTTGTGTAATAAAATCTGTTTATCAACTCTTACCAAGTTATGAACCGCCAGTCTTAGAAGGCTCCTTATTGATTTAAACTAGTTATCCCAGCTTACTTTGAGCATCTCACATGTTAAAATGATTAAGGAAATGGAAGGAAGTAAAAGAGAAATACTGAGATTAAAAGATAATTTTCGGATGCTTTACTGTAAGTCTTGATTTGTCTTGAAATGATTTCTGTGTAAGTATAAATACTAACCTTCACTGACCAAGCAGGTGCTACCATTAGAAAGGCCAATGCAATCACCAAAGATTATATCTGTGGCTCAATTTCGTCCAGAGAAGGTGGGGTTTTTATTAGATCAAGATAATAGTACTTAAAAAGTTTATTTTCTATGAACCTTTTAAGTTTTGGGAAGTGTGCTTGATCTTGATTCATATTTTACAGGCACACCCCCTTCAACTTGAGGCATTTGCAGTTGCTGTAAAAAATTTAGATGCAGATCTGCCAAGACCAAAGCTCCAATTTGTAGGTAGTTGCAGAAATGAAGCAGATGAGAAAAGATTGCAAGACCTCAGGGATCGAGCTAATGTGCTGAAGGTGGATAGCGATGTGGAGTTCCATAAAAATGTGTTGTACAGGTTTGTGACTTTACTTGTTTAGCATGCTTGATAAAAGATGTATTAGACAACACTATTCATTAATAAGAAAGAAAAGAAAATTAATCTCGTTAATTGCACTGTCCAATAGTGTAATACTACATACTAAACATGCGCTTTATGTTTTTCTAACACTAACTGATTCTAGATATTTCATGGAATTCTACGACATTTTTACAAGCGAAAATACTAACTATTAACTCGCATTATAAGTAGTAATGGTCTTATATAATGAACTTAAAGATTCTAAGCAAATATACTAAACAAAAGAGTTACCTTCATAGCAACGATTGCCACCCCATTCAAGAACTTGTGATTCTGATTTGGGAACTATCATGTCGTATTTTGCATATCGATTTGCCGGAAGAGGTTTTTTGCAGTTGAAACTATCATGTTGGTTAAGTTTGTATATTGTCCAGTTTACCAACATATATCATCTATAACTAGCTGCAGTTCAACCTCTTGATGTTTTGTCAATATGTTCTTAACTAATATCATACATTTGTGCTTGTCCCATTTTAAGATTATTTACCATCATGTTCTTTTTAGGATACGGACTTTTAGTATTTATTTATACTTTTTTGGGTTGCTGCAGCGAGCTGGTGAAACTCTTGGGTGGTGCAGCTGTGGGAATTCACTCCATGGTAGACGAGCATTTTGGCATAAGCGTAGTGGAATACATGGCTTCTGGTGCCATACCAATTGGTGTGTGTCCAATTTTTCATATTATTGTTATCGTCTCATGTTATATGTATCTCGTATTCTGTATTGGCAATCAACTTACGAGTTTTTTTGAGTTGTCAGCCCATAATTCAGCTGGCCCGAAGATGGACATTGTTTTACCTGAAGAAGGAAAGCAAACTGGATTTCTTGCTCAGAGTGTGCAAGAATATGCAGATGCTATCCTCAAAATCATTACGATGCCTGAACCTGAGCGGCTTGAGATGGCTACTGCTGCAAGGAGACGAGCTTTAAGGTTCTCAGAACAAAGATTTTCTGAAGATTTTAAGGCTGCTATCCGACCAATCTTGTTTCATACTTCTAGATGATCAAAAACTATATTTGTCACACTTGACAAAGATCAAGTCAAACGCATTCCGGGATTTGATCTTTAAATGATCCTTAACAGGAGAGTTAGAGAATAGTATCAAAATCTATAATTGAGTGCTACGGATAATACGAAGCTTCTCTGTCGAGCTGGTTGGTTATGTTTAGCGAAAATCAAAGTTCTGAGTCAATATCACTTGAAAGAGCTAACAGCAAACAGGTTAGATTGACGTATCATTGGATGCTCATAGATACATATTGAAAGGGCGAATACCAAATTTCTGATCTGATCTATTACTTCGATTTGTTTAGAATTAGGCCCTTAAGGGCATGCTTGGGAGTTTTGGGGCACTCGTTATGGAGTTTTTTAAAATGGCTGTTTTGTGCGTTTATGAGAAGTCTAGTTTTGGGTGATTTTTAGTAGCTATTTTAAAATAGACAAATTTAAGCTTGTGGTTCTGAAAGTTTTTTTAATAACTAAAATTACATACCTTTTAGTACAAAATTTTTTGTATAATTTTTTTTTGCTCTCAATTGACATTTACTTATAAATAATTTTTTTATAAAAGTTAATTTTTAACTTAAAACTGAAATATTTACTCATAATTACACTTTTAAGTTATAAGTAATTTTTTACTCTAAAATAATTTTAACATACAAGTAACTTTTTATATATTATAGGATTAAATTCATCCATAGCCATCCAATTTTATACGTGGTGTCATTATAAAAATTCAATTTGATTTTGTTTCACCATGACCAATTTTATATTAAGTGTCATTATGATCATCCAATTTGATTTTATTTCACTACGACTAAACATTTTCATATAATATTTTACTATGGTTATCTAATTTGATTTTATTTCACTACCGCTATAGAATTTCATATAACATTTCACTATGGTTATTCAATTTCATAGAACATTTCACGAGACAACCCAACTTTTTTTTTTTTAACAGTTTTCACTAATTTTAAAAGGAGTTAAACGGTAACTTTACATTATATATATAAAATAAATTTTAAAAAAATAAAATAAAATAAAAACTTGTTTTAAAAAACGTTACTTAAAAAAAAAAACTTTTTTGAAGTAAAATAAAAACTTGAAGTTACTTAAAAAATAAAATAAAATAAAAATTATTTAAAAAACTTAAAAATAAAAAAATAAAAACTTGTTTAAAAAAATTTTTTAAATAAAATAAAAACTTATTTTAAAATAAACATTTTTAAACAAAAAAAAAGGCTTTTATTTTTTTTTAAAAAAAGTTACTTTAAATATATATAATACAAAATCACCGTTTTACTCCTTTTAAAATTAGTGAAAATGGTGAAAAGAAATTGGATGGTCATAATAAAACTTTATATGAAATTAGGTAGCCATGATAAAACATTATATGAAATTGGGTGATTATGGCAAAAGAAAATCAAATTGAATAACCATGGTGACATTACGTATAAAATTAGATGACCATAATAAAACAACATAAAATTAAATGATCATAATGACACTAAATATAAATTTGAATGGCCATTAGTAAATTTAACCTTATATTAGTATTTTTTTTACTTTATAAACAACTTTTATCCAAGTGAATTTTTTATCTTATAAATCATTTTTTAATTATTATATTTTTATTTATAAGTATTTAGAACAAAATATATGGGTTAAAAATAATCGAGAGGGTAAAATTGAAAGAAAACTTTTAAGGTAAAAAATTACCAATTTTGGGGTTGAAAAACACATTTATCAAATTACTCTATTTAAAAAATTAATAAGCATCAATTTTTCTGACCTCTCGTAAATGTTCCACCCAAAAATGGTGCATTTCCATGTGGTTTACAGATAGTCTTTAAGTTTTGAGGAATAGTTTACATGTGTTGCAACCACATTAATTTCTATAGACTACAGTATATGTAGTTGCTCTACATCCACATCTCAACTGTCCGAAAAATTCTACATGTTATGAAAAAACTTTAGTCAAGTGATTCATCACATTGCCAAGCATGACATCCAGCCTCTCAGATATGATTTAGGACATTAAAGATACAATAATAATGTAACCACAGGCAACAAATGAATACTACTAGCACATCAAGCATGGCAACATACAGAAATCATTATACAAAGTGTATAACACACAATTGGAATCTTGAGATCAATTTAGTTTGAATCTTAGAACTTTTGGTCTATAGGTACAATTTGCACAAGTTTAGTGGCAATCTAACATGGGATTGACAAAGATCATGCAATTTTAACGAAGTTTTAATTTTTCAACTCCTTTTTCGATAACATAAATGTAAGCACGATGCAAAATCTCTGACAAATATTTTGAAGGTCAAACCGTGCACAGACAACATAATAAGGTAGCATAATTACAGACAGAAAATCTCATCACTAGAAAGCATTAGCAAATATAAAGCTACCCATAAAACAGCCTTGAGATTTTATCTTCACAGCACTCGAACCACCAAACAGGAGAAATCCCTGCTACGAAATGAAATAATAGTACATTAACTCTTAATCAAGGTCAGTTCAAACAAAAGTATCCAGTAATCATAGTAAACAAAAGTAATTGAATGCTATCCTATCAACAGAATGAAATATAGCAGAGAAATAGTGCTGAGAGTTACACATCACCCAGTTTGGATTATATGTTAATGAGAATTTCTTTTCAAGATAAGAACTTGTTTTGGCATAAACTTGTACCAAATGAAGAGAACAAGTTCAAAGTTACTTTACCAGCTAAAATTCCATCACATCCCCAATTCATGTATATGGAAGGCATTTTGATGTTGCAACTTCTAATACTTGAATATTTTGATACACAACATCATGAAAATTTATCTTGGGAAAGATTCTTTCAGAACTTTTTATGCTAGAGAATTCACACTGTACGAAAATGTTAGTCATAACAGCAAATACATCATAAAAAGTGAATATTTTAAGAAAATGCATGAAATTCGGCAGAAAAAAATTGCAGGAACAGAGGTAGAGGTAGATTAAGTTTAAATGGATCAACGAAGAAGTGCAACATGTACAAGGTAAAATGCATAAATGCCTCCGATTGAACAAAATGTGTGGGTCTCACAAATGATAAGTGGTGGGACTAGATTAATGTAGATGGAAGAATCCCAATAAAGTGGCAAAGATATTGATATTCTCTTCATTGGGCAAGACGAATATCAGCAATGCTGCCTCTAATTGCTAATACATTATGTCTTTTAACGTTTGGAGAACAAAAGAATGTCTCAAAATTTCTCTTATTTGATGAAAGAGTTAGAAATGCAGCCTGAAACGTCCCATTCAACACATTGAAAGACACAAAAAAGAATAAAAGTAGTCCTAAGAGCCTCTTTATTTCTTGTTTCAGATAAAGGCTCATTTTTCTCAAGGCAGCCATTTTACGCTGCAAGAATTGCTTCTCTAATCTACTTCTGCACTGCCCACATAACCCTTAAACTAATCTCTACCCTAAGAATTCACTGCAAAATGAGCTAACCACCTTTCATCTTTTGACATAATATTATATGCCTATGCTTCTATCACGTACCCATCCTGTGGGTCAGTTATGAAAATGAAGTCTCTTTAAGCAATGTTCTATTGTTTCCTTTCAAGTCAGTAGAGTCAACTTAACCTAAAAACTTAGTTCTGTGATAACACCACAATCCAACTTCAACCAAACACTTCAATTTTGACCGTCTAACAATTGTTGCCTATACGTCAATTGTCTGTGTGCTATTTTAGTCACAATCAAACAAACGTGTAACGGTGGCATTCAAGCTCTAATGTTCCACAATTTAGCTGTATACATCTTAGTTGCATAAATTATTTTACCTACCTAAACTAACAGCCCATGACTGCCAGCTAACTTTATTCACCTAGTTATACTTGATTTAAGATTTGATACAAGTATTCTGTTTAGTTTAACAAATTACTGATACAATGGAGCATATTAATATAGAACAAGACATTAATTAACTTTTTTTACTAGACCAAGAGCAATGATTAACGAGAATAAAGCTAATAACATCTCACAATCAGCTACAGCATTTAACTAAAGCAGGTTATTCATGTAACTAAGAGATTGTTCACAAGAACAACAAAACAATATTATACCGTGTAATACATTATAAACAGTTGCTATTTAAAATTACTTACCTAAAGCAGTTGCTATTACTGCTGTTGCTGATTCTGAGAAGGTGCATTGGGTGGAGGAGGCATTCCAGGCCTAGGGGGACCAAACATGTGAACTTGTCCGCCAGGAGGAGGTGGCGGCATGCCCGGGCGTTGTGGCATCTGTCCAGGAGGCAGATACTGCCCAGGCGGTGGAGGACCCCTCATCATCTGAGGTGGAGGAGGACCCATTGGCCTCTGCCCGAACTGTGGAGGCGGAAACTGCCCAGGCGGTCCCGGCCTAAACTGAGGTGGAGGCGGTGCACCCGGCATCCCAGGTCTCGGAGGGAATCCACCAGGAGGTGGCATAGACGGAGGCCTCATAACAGGAGCCTGAACCCCAGAAGACTGCTGCTGGGGAGGATAAGAAATCGGCGGCATCGAAATCTGCGGCGGGCGCGAGATCTGTGGCTGCATCATTCCAGGAGCTGGTCCACCTACTCCTCTCACAGGCCCAGAAAGCCCAGGTTGGGCCTGGACAAGCGGTCCAGTCGGCACACCCCGGCCCGCGGCCCGACCAATCCCTGGTCCCGGAACAGCATTTGCACCAGTGGCCTTTACTCGGGACTCGTCCGGGGGAGGTGGGCCCTCAACAGTAATCGAAATGACCTCCTCTCCACGGAGGAGAACAAGGCCAAGGGTGCGGCGGTCCTCGCGCTCCTCCTTGGATCCTTTACTGGATGGAAGTTTACGAAACTCTTCGCAGTCTCCAAGCACCAAATTCATGTGCCGATCGAAGGCCATGAATTTTCCGATGAGCTGACGGCCGTCCTGGATCGTAACGCGCATCCGATAGTTTATGTAATGGAGCATCTTCGAACTCTTCGACATCGACATTGTTGCAGATTCAAAATTGAACTCCCCTTCTCTCTCTAAATTCTGTGTTTTTTGTGTGCGGAAACGAAGTAGAGAGAACTAGGGTTAGGGCTTTGGGGACAATAGTTTTTCAAAATAGTTACTTAAAAGCGAAAAATAATAGCACATGAGTGAGTTGCTTAAAAATTTTACTCATAAATGAAAGCAAAAATTGCATCAGCGGTCTCAACCCTTTGAATATTTTGCAAACTTTAACTTAACTTTCAATTTGTACCACTAACTGTTGCAGACTTTACTTTAACTTTCAATTTGTACCATTAACAATCCTAAACCCTTAAAAAATTAGTACTTGAAGTCCAAAATGACGGAAACTGTAAGTTTAACCGTTAGTTGATTTAAAAAATTGAAAAATTAAATATTTTGACCAATTTAAACATGGACATTTTCGTCAATCACATATTAATAATTAAAATAATTAAAAGAAAAAGAAAAAAAACATGCTTCACCCTCAACCCAACCCAAAATCCTTCACCCACCCCTTACCCACGCCACTCCATCCCCAAAGTCAAATTTAATGGAGAACTCACCCAACCCACAGCCAACATCACCACCTCCGACATCACATCCTTCACCAATTCTTCATTTTCTCCACCATCTCCCAGCAAATCGAATCTGCAATGAACCATTCAATGAAAGCCATCTATTTATCACCACATAATCTGCAAAACAAAACATTGCCACATACACCTTCAAATCCATATACATATGTATAAGAAAATTCACTAGACAACAGTTACAGGCAAAGGAAAAGAGGTAGCCATTGAAGGGAGCTAAAAACTAAACCTTAAGAGAAAAACTCCATTTTTTTAACAAACAAATCCCAGACCTGGAAATATACAATCCAAGATTTACAAACAGAAATAAAGAAACTAATCCAAACCCAAATTCAGTTTCACAAATTCCACATTGGTCTCAATCAATTCAATAGCAACCCATACTCTAATTACTACTTCCAATACTACTTGTAAAATCAATATCATAGTAAGATGGAAATTCGATGCTATTGTGTGAACATTATCATTATAGCATTTTATAAAGGTTTTGTGTGTAGATTCTGTCTCGAAATAAAGACCACAGGTTGTTAGGTGGATGTATGTAGGTGATGATGTTTTTCGGCATCGTCTTTTCATTCAATTCTTTCATTGATTTCTTCGATGCCTAATCCAGAAACCTATTGTTGTTTGTCTAGGAAATTCAAAGGTTAATAGACTTAAATTGTAGAAATATTCATACAAATCTAAAGTGGGTGGCCGTGGGGTCTAGTGGGTTTCGATTGATTTGATTTTAGGGTGGTTGGGGTGGGGATAGGTGAGTTGAAGACAATGAAGGATTTTTGGGGGCGGGGAGGGGTTATTTTTTCTATTTGGATTTTAATTTAATTATTTTAATTGTTAATATGTGATGGACGAAAATACCCTATTTAAATTGGTCGAAATATTCATTTTTTTTTTTACTTTTTTAAGTCAACTAACAGTGAAATTCACAGTTTCCGTCATTTTGGACTCCAAGTGCTAATTTTTCAAAGGTTTGGGATCGTTAGTAATATAAATTGAAGGTTAAGATAAAATTTGCAAAATATTCAAAGGTTTTGGACTGTTGCCCCAATTTTCCCTAAATGAAAAGTAGTAGTGCATAATTTACTTTAAAAATAGTTTCTTAGTACCCCTTTGTCCCTATGGTATACACTTTTTACGAATTCGGGATCTAACTTTTAAGTTTTGACGAAAGCATCCCCAAATTGACCTTATAGAAATGGTTTCCATCCAAAATGACGATTCATTAACTAATTGAGTGTACTGCACACGTCTTTTTCAAAAGGGTAAATTCGTCCAACCAATAAAAAATAAAAAAAATGGTCTCTTAAGGGCCAAACGTTTTGCTAAGAAAACTGTGCCCAACCCGATAGAAAGTTTCTAATTAACAATAGCAAAGATGGAAGAAAGAGGAAAACAACAATAGGTGGCACGTAAGATTTTTGTATAGTGTAGTCGATTTTATATAGCGAGTACAAAAACTGAAGATCTTTACTATAATTAAATATTAGTGCAGCAATGATTTATAACTAAAAAATTTCCCTGTCCCCTTTCATCCTCAAACCTTTCTAGACCTCTACTCTCATGCATCTTTTTCAGCCTTTACTTTGCAACCACATGATTCGAAGTGAAGGATCCAACATGAAATGAAATTGAGATTTAGTGATGAGAAAATGAAATGTTATGTAATTACAACTTGTGTTGACCCCCTTTTTTGTAACAAGTATGTGGACAACAGATGTTGGATCCACTTGCATCTTCGCAAGCAAATTTTCGCACGTTTTGACTAGATATTCGGGTGGGTTAGGATGATTATTATGAACGTGGGAGATACTTTACGACATGAGACAAAAATCTTCGAGTACCGACAATTCAATTAAGATTGTTACACATAAACGACACATTCATCAACTAAACAAAAACTAGACTAATTTGACTCGAGCAAATAAATATGAAGTAAGCAAAAAATGGGAGATTTAGTGTGGTTTTAAGTGTAAAATGTTTCATTATTCCTCAAATGGTATAATTGTGAGATTTTATAGAGTTCTGACCGAAGTGATAGCCGATGGATAACAACCACGTAACCTCATCTTCCAGATCAAAGCCTCACATCACTCAGTATGCTTTGCATTTAATACATTAATAACGGGTCAAACACCTTACACCCAAGACTAACAATCTTGACAATCATCATTACAAATGTTACATCAATCATTCTTGAAGATTGCATACGGATCCTCTAAAGGACAACAAGTGATGTGATCCAAGGTGTCGTTGCAACGAGGACAAGCCCTGTGAAGGATCCGTTGATTGTCGAAGAAGGGCCAATGACGCGATCGAGGACAAAGCGGGTAAAAGAGGCTATGGCATTGCTCGTTCAAGATAAGGTTGACGATATGACGATTGTGACGAAGAATGAAGTAAGTTCCATGTTGATTCGGGCGGTTGAAGACGGGGGGTTTCCTTTGCACTATGCGACCGCATAGTGCAACCCACCATACGGTCGCATGGTGCTAGGACGAGAGCTGAGGGTTTCATTTTTTGAGACCTATGCGATCGCATAGGAAATGCCTATGTGGCCGCATAGGGTTAATTTGGAGAAATTTCATTTTTTCTACGTTTTTCCTTATTTTGCTAGAATTCTATTAAATTACAAATTTTAATGTTTTTGGCAAGTTATTTCAAAGTTTTCTTTATTTCTAGGGTTTAGTATAAATACTATTTCCATTCATTGTAAATGGGAACCATTATTATTGTTAAATCAATTGTGAGGCTTTATTACTTTCAAACCCTTTGTTCTTCATTGAACAATCTCAAACTTATCATGAATTTCTTGTGACGTTCAAACATCCGGGCTAGATTTATCAGGCGTGTGATCAATAGGTCAGCATATTGTCGCAATTGTGTTGGTTGCTTAGTTCATAATTCTTGGGTTGAATCTCAAAACCTCGATTCTATTGGCTTTCTTGGGTTGGTTTTAATTTCGTTATGGGTTACGTAGCTACTATTGCTACGTGGTTCTCATCAGTTGGTATCAGAGCAAGACTCTAGTAATCAAGGTTATATCTTTTCTTGTTTTTTTTTTTTTGTCTTGTTTTCATGTTTCCTTAGTTCTTCACATTTCTCGAGTCAGTCCGTATTTTCTTGAGTTGATCCAAAAAAAAATTACAAAAAAGTTTCAAAGTTGTTTTCCGGACTATTTACAAGTCCAAATTCAATTCCATTTGTTTTGCTGGATTTGTAATCACATTTTCGAAAAAAAAAAATTTACTGTTCATCCGTACCGTCGTGAAAAAAGAAAAAAAAAGTCTTATTATTACCGAGAGATTTCCAGCAATCCAATTTCAATTCTTGAGTCAAAAACAAAGTTTCAATTTCCATTCAGAACCACTTTCTTGAGTTAAAAATAGTTTCACTTCTACTTGTCCAATTCCTTTGTTTTCTTTTCGCCCCATAAATCTCTTGAGTCACACATCATTCATAACTCGATTTGAATTCTTTGAGAATAAGATTTGGTTGATTTCGAGTGGAAAAGGGCAGAGTCGTGAGATTAATAGAGGGAAAAGGCCATATTGAGTGATACATGAGTGAAACAAGTGAGACATATAATTATTTTAGAATTAGGATGTCATCAGAGACGGTTCTACATCAAACGGGAATCAAGATCAAGCTGGGATGATGAATGACATGTATCAGCGATTTGAAAGATTGTTTAGTGACATGTGGGACATGATGGAAAGATAGGATGCCGCAATTGCTGACTTACGTAGGATCGCTCTCGAGAAATTCCTAATGCAAGGAGGCAAGGTAGGCGAGCATAGGATGAATTTTGATGATGAAATTGAAGTAAGAAGTGGAATGGAGGAGGATGCACCGGTGGATGTTGATTTGGAAAGAATAAAGGGTAGAGTAGATAGGTATGGAAAAATGGGACATGATCGTGATGTAAATGATGGAAACATGGGCAACATCAAGATAACAATTCCAACATTCAAGGGCATAAGTGATCCAGAGGCGTATCTGGAGTGGGAAAAGAGGATTGAATTGATATTTGATTGCCACAATTATGCGGAGGCAAAGAAGGTAAAAATTGCAGTCCTTGAATTACAGATTATGCTATTACTTGGTGGGATCAAATTGTGACTTCGAGGAGAGGGAATAGAGAACAACATGTTAGTACATGGGGGGAATTGAAAAATATCCTGAGAAAGAGATTTGTGCCTAGTCATTACTATAGGAAGATTCATCAAAGGTAGTGGTGGCAATCGAGCCGAGCGGCTCGTCGGCTCGTACT
>CAIGRN010039957.1:0-15631 GCA_903798345.1 Fraxinus anomala
CCCGTTGAGCATCCGTAAGGATTAATCTCGAATCCACTATACCGGCCCAAAAAAGGGCAAAGTTACAATTACAGGAACACAAAGTTCTCAAGCCAACAATACAACACAGATCTCTCAATGGGTTAACTCACACAAGAGTTTTCTTCCCTTTTTCTCTCTAAAAATCACACAGAGTATTTCAGAGAAAACTACAGATCGAGAGAAGAGATGAACAGCCCGCAACCAGAAAGAGAAAAAACGTATAAAATGAATCTCTCTAACCCTAAAGAAGAATACAAACTTATTTATATGACGCCACAGATCCAACGGTAGTAAGCGTGCCACATGTCATTAATCCAACGGATCCAACTAAAACAGAAAGCGTGTTTTCTTCACGGGTCATCCATTTGGGCCGAGTTAAGTGGGCCAGTTGCATAAGGTTAACGGACTTCACAAAATCAGCAACCCAATCTTACAAAATGTTTCGCAATATTAATCCAATTACCCTATTATACAACGCTAATAGTACCTTCAAAATAACACAACCCGTGTATCGTACGGCTTAAACCCCGTGTATCGTATAGCTTAAAACTAGTTTTTAAAAAAAGCCAAACACGCGCTCTCATTAGTACAAATGGGAATCTTGAGTCCCTTAAAACGCTTTATTAGCGTCGCGTGGAGAGAGAGGGTAATGGCTGATTTTACGACGTCTACTCACAGAGCAAAATGGATTTTTACTTCGCAAGATCTCGTAGTGACCTCTCTTCACTTCCATTCAAAACTTCTTTTATCATCTTTCTGTTATTAATTTGTGAGCTTTCTGTTGTCTTCGTTTTTTTTTTTTTTCATTTGGGAAAGTTGAAGGGCACTCCACTCCATTTTTCATTTGGGAAAGTTGAGGAAATTATTAAATTCTGGGCACTCTGCTATTAAATATTTTACTCCGTTTTCATTTGGGAAAGTTTAAGAAATTATTAATTTCTGGGCATTCTGTTATTATCTTTTTTAGTCCACTTTTAATCTGGGAAAGTTGAAGAAGTTATTATTTTCTGGGCAGTCTGTTATTATGTTTTTCTAATTTGGGAAATTATCTGCACAAATTTAAATAAATTTCACTATTCTTTTTCTGATTCTATGCAGAAAGAAAAATACAATGCTTCTAATCAAAGAGCTAAGCAAGCACTGGAGAAGGTATTTTTTTATGTTATGTCGATATATATATATATCTCTCTCCGTGTGTGTAGATATGTGTCTCGGTGCAGGCGCCTCTTAAATTTTATGTTATTTTGAATCTTAAAACTATGCGGAATTGATGGATTGGGATGCATATGAATTTTTTTTTGGCACCAATAACCCATGTGATATATACAAGAGAGAAAACAAATTGATCAACAAAATAATAAAAAATGGATTACAAAGATATATAACTATTTTTTGATGAGAGAAATGGGAACTAAAATTGGATTATCTAATGATAAGTGGTGAAATAAACCCCAGCTACAAACTTGAAGAGCAATGACCACAGTAGCTTGTAACTTCTTGTCATACTTGAAAATGCTCTATTTTATTGTTTTGTAGCTTGGAAAGCTTTTTAATTTTAGTTAATTGAGTCCTTTTATGCTTTAATATACTAAAGTTTAAGAGGAAACTTCTTAAGGACAATTTTGTAGAAAGACAATGAAAAATGACTGAACTCTCAAAATGGTTATTTTGAAATACATTTTTATACCTTTCTTCTCCTCCTTCTTCAAAACCTTGTGCTCCTTTACGGAGAAAGTTTAGAGTAGTGAATCTTGAAGTTAGCTCTGCACATTGTGATTTGATTGGAAATGGTTAAATTCTTGTGCCTCATTGAAGTTGTGTAGGTGAACTTAAGAAGATCTAAGCATCCATGGTTTAGTGCTTTGCTCTTTTTATTTATGACTCCATTATTAAAATTTAATAGTAGCTATTCTCTTTCTTACCGAATCTCAGAAGATAATCTTTTCATTGTGTAATGTGTACATATAAGATGAAGCCAGAATTCCACTGACTCGAATTTCTTTCTAGTGCATAAAGGATCAAGTAAACAGTTATAAGTCTTGTCCCCTGAAGAAAAAGAAACAAAGTGCTTGTTTGGGATAGCCTAAAAAGTTGGGTATCAAAGTCAACAATTAATTTTAACCAGGGGACTTTTATCAACATTTCACCACATTTTATCAACTTTTATCAATATGCTAATTTTTTTATTACATTGTCGAACTACCACAAAGTTAGTATTAGAATTTTTTTTTTTTTTAAGATAAAGATATAGAAGTTACGTTGTTTTTTTGGAGACAGAGATACAGGACCTAGTACTGCCAGCTATTTGGTTTGTTCTTTATTATTATTTTTATGGTTCATTGGCATCTTGATTTTTACGTGTTTGATATTTCTAGAATATATTTGTGTTTGAATATGATATTCGAATGTCGCTAAGACGGTAGCATGTGTGTAAGTATGGAGCAACTCGAATGGAAGTCGACATTGATGGTTCATTCTCTTATGCTGAACCTCACAATGATAATGGTAAACTCTTCATCTTAAAATTGAATCTCTATTGTAGAACTAAATGAAAATTCATGTAGAATCTTCCTGGTTGACTAAAGATAATACCATTTTTAATTTTTTTTTCCTACATTGCTTGATGTGTCAGCTGAGAAGCATTCTCGTCCAAAATCACTGAAGACTGAGGAAGAGAAACTTCTCCGGGCTTTCTATGAGTTCAAAATCCAAGACGTATGCGATGCCTTCAAGTTCCCACGCAAAATTCAGGTATAAGGTTATGTTTCTTGAACATGATGTTGATCAATAAATTATAGGGACTAGATTGTGATTCAAACATAACTTATTATTTGCTTGTTTTCAGGCAACTGCTCTTATTTATTTTAAAAGGTTTTATCTGCAATGGTCCGTGATGGAACATCACCCAAAGAACATCATGTATGATTACATTTTAATTGTGATATCAGTTTGGATTAATTTTTGATGTTTCTCTTTCCTTTTAAAAGTTAAAATAAAGCAAAAACTACTACAAAGTTACACTAAACCTTGTTGTTTACAACATCTTGTCCTCTTAACAGTAGACAATTGGACTATTTGCTTCATGCTTACATTACAGCTTGCTTTCTTGTCACACTAGATGCTTGATATGGAAGAACAGAATTATTTTTATCAATCAGACGGTACAATTGAAATTGTATGGCTTACTTTCTTTGTAGGTTAACCTGCATATACGCTGCTTGTAAGGCAGAAGAGAATCACGTTTCAGCGGAGGAGCTTGGTAAAGGGATTGAGCAGGATCATCAGATGATCCTTGATAATGAAATGCTGGTTCTTCAGGCATGAATATACACACTTATACTGTTTCTTCTATTTTTTTTCTCTCTAATAATTTGATAGATTTCTGTCTTTGCAGAGTCTAGGATTCGATCTTATTGTTTATGCACCATACCGTGCACTTGAAGGCTTTGTCAATGACGTGGAGGTTTTCTCTACTACTGTGGAAGCAATTATATACATGCATAAAAGAACATGCATTATTCTGAATTGTTACTATTTATTTTTGATTTATTAGGTGGTTTAAATTAGTACTTTCTGGTTTAATATATCTTTCATCTTATATCATGATCTTTGTTGTTGGCTTTACAGGAGTTCTATGGAGAGAGAGACGAGCAATCCGAGATGATGAAGGTGCCTGTTCTCCTTGTCCATTTTGATTCCTTTAGTTTAAACACAAAGTATTGTTTTTTGTGTACATCGCCTTATTATCTTTGAAAAATCTAAAATTCCACTTTTACAATTATATCTTACAGTTTGGTCTCATGCAATATGTGTGAGATTCAATACAACCCAATATAATTATTTACAAAAGTATGCTTGTAGTGAACCATAAACCTAAAACTGTTTTGGAAATTCACAACACAGCAATTTCACACGTTAAAAATTCAAATTGTGAAGAATTTTAAATATATCAATTAAAATAGCAAATAATTAATCGTCAAAATAGTAGTCAACAAAATACAATTGAATATCAACTACTAGAGTAAGAAAATTCCTAAAAGTCTTCTGTATATTTATCAATATAGTTAACTTCCCTATTATCTTCCTCATCATAGTTAATTTCTTCCATTTCTTTCCCTCCTTTGCTTGCAATAGTGCATTCCTCATCCCCTCTCTTAAAATGCATAAAAAGAAAATTAAAATATCCCGACGACAAGAAGAAAATAAAAAGAAATAAAAACTGAAGTGTCTCTTGTCACTAGCCATATGGCATTGATTAACTGCAACTTCATGTGTGAGAGGGGTTTATTACTTGCTCTGTCTTCTTTTTTTCATCTTTTCATTTTTTTTTCTAGTTTTAGTGTTAAGCTGTGTTTAAAATAGCCCAACAGGCCTTGCAACTTTCTAGATTATAAAACAGCTACACGTTAAGAGATGTGTCTAGTAATAAAAGTCTAGAGAGGACAAGAGAAATAAGCGCATACGTCAGACATCCTGAGGCCTATGCTTGAGTCGTGCGTTTTAGTCATGGTGTAAGCCTTAACAATGGCACCCAAGGCGTAAGCTTCAAGGCACTCAATGAATGCTTCATGTGTGGGACCCCTTGAGGTGGAAGCCTTAGGTGCTTTTTAAACAATGAACCCAGTATATTCCTCCCTCTACCCAAATTTATTAACTTCTTTGACTTGTATGGTCAAATAGATTTCTTTTCAGAGCACAATTCATATTAACTTGTTAGTTCAGAAAAAAATATATGTGGTCATGAAATCTCTTTTAAGTACCATATTAACAAGTTCCATTTTGTATTTGATTAACAAGCTAATATGTTGATGTAAGATGTGATTTTGAAAGACCATAAGTTTGAAATTACAAGGCCAAAAACCTCCTTTAATTTGGAAGATAATTAAAAATATATGATATGGACCATGATGTGGATTTTGGAGTGCCAAGTATGTTTAGTGACGTAAAAATGATTTAGTGAAAATTAACATAAATATGGCTTTAGAAGCCTGAGTTTGACATTAAAGCCCAAAAACCTCAGTTAATTTGGGTGGAAGTTTGTAATTTATAGTATATGAGAGGAGTGTCCCATAGATTCTTGGTGGAGTGGCCATGTAGCNATTTTCTTGTTAGGCTGGTGCAATGGGCAATGTACATGCTGTTCGATTTCTTCCACCTTCCCTGAGAAGTCTTAGCCCTCGCTAGTCAAAAACGGTTAAACTTTTGAAATCATTTATTTTTATAATATTGGTTTATAGCTTTCCATGAAGGTCTATTAGCCACTAGAATTCCGTGGAGTTTGTTATTATTGTTCTTACACTTGTTTTGCATTCAAATGTATCTCGTGTGTCTTCTTCATTTGGGCTAAGTGCTAACTTCTGCTGTAGGATTTGCATGAATCTGCAAAGGTGGAAGTAGATAAAATTATGCGTACAGAAGCACCCCTTCTATTCCCACCTGGGCAGGTAATTATCAGTCAATGTGAATTCCTCTCGTCTGATTTATTTGCTTACAACCTTTATATTAATTTTTTTTCCTTATTTTCCCTGTAAAATTATGGAGAGAATAATTTCAAATCTTTCGACTTTCATTGAAGGGTGATCTTCACAGTTTGTCTATTATCTAATTAATTAACATTTGAATTTTTCAATCAATCTTTTCAGTCTTATTTATACTCTTAATGTAGTATCCGTTAGCTGGCTTCAAACTGTCTCTGTGATTAAGAATTTCTGAGAATGTCTACTCAAATTAACTATGCTAAATAATGATTGGAAATAATGGGACTTCTCCTTTTTCTCTCTTTGAGATTTATGTTCTTCCCTTTGAATACTGACTGTGTTTGTTTAAATACACGGTGGGCCAAAAGTTCTCCATTCAAGTATTTATGAGGGACAACTTAGGCAGTAAACACTGCTCTTCCATATACTCTGGAATGATATATGTCAATTGTGTACCTACAGAGATTAGGTGGGTCCAACAATGAATTGAGCTCATGTTTCACAGACTGTTGAAAATTTTGAAGTACCTCTAATTTCTAATGAACCTGAAGGGATGGGTATTTTATATTATAGATATATAAATGTGCAAATGCTTATCCAAAAAATAATGAACTGAATATTTAGATTTGTGATTTGGTTCAAGTTGCATAGCAATATGCAATATCAACGAGTTGGCTGCCTGCAGTCTAGTTGCTCATGCTTATCCCGTCTCGTTTCTTTTGACTCCTGCAAATCTGTCTTCTATTACTGTGATTCTTTATGTACTTTTGAGAGCTCATCTTTCACTAGTATATACCTGGCATAACTCTAGTTTTTTTGAGCCACTGAATAATATTCCACATTAATCTCTGTTTGTGATGGTTCTTTGATTTTTATTTAAATTCTGTTCTTCATTTGCCTACTTGTGCTGGCTATATTTGTACTCTTTGTACCATTATTCATCTAAAGTTCGCAGAAACAAACTTTGTTTTGGCTTGTGTTTGCAATATTTAAAAAGAAAAATTTAAGCTTTCCGTACTGTTTCATTTTTATTTTCAATGCTGTATAATATTTTTTTGGTTGGAATATGTAAAAATATTTCTGGTCAGGATAATATTTATTTATGTAACACAATATGCAGTTTTTTTTGCATCTTCTTGTCTGCTCCCATGCGCAACACCTAAATAAAGATTGTTTTCTGGCTTTCCTTCCTGACTGCACCCCTGGGCTGTTTTCTGGCTTTCCTTCCTGACTGCGCCCCTGGGCTTTTATGAGTTCCCACTTTTATGGTTCTTATAGATTGGGTAGAAAAGAATATTGTATTGAATGAATGGGAAAGTAGTCATACTCACCCTTTTATAGATACAATACAGTGTATAAAATAGGAAATAAAGCTACAACTATGTAACTGAAATATACAGCTATACAATCAAAAGCTACAACTATGTAACTGAAATATAAAGCTATACAATCCTGATTTTTAGGAAATAAATAGGATCCCTATAATCACGAAATATGCAGTCAAGTTTCCCTAAGAATCAGGAAACTGATTTGCCTTGAATTGGCGTGATTTTCAACACTCCCCCTCAAGATGGTTGGAAGATGTCGTTCATGGCTAGCTTGCTCACCAACCTATCGAACTACTTCTTTGGTAGACCTTTAGTAAGAATGTCCGCTACTTGTTCAGATGTGAGAATGTAGGGTATAATGATCGTACCATTCTCTAGTTTCTCCTTGATAAAGTGTTTGTCGACTTCAACATGTTTAGTTCTATCATGGAGCACTGGATTGTGTGCGATTGCAATAGTGAATTTGTTATCACAAAATACCTTTATAGGTGAGGGACTGTTAGTTTTAAGCTCTTCACGTAACTGTTTGATCCACAGAACCTCACGGATACCATGTACAACTGCTCTAAACTCTGCCTTGGCACTTCTTCTAGCCACCACATTTTGTTTTTTACTATGCCAAGTTACAAGATTTCCCCCAACAAAGGTACAATATCCCGAAGTTGATTTCTGTCTGTTACATTCCCTGCCCAATCTGCATCAGTAAACACTTCAACTTGGAGATGTCCCCTATTTTCATATAGAATTCCTTTTCCTGGTGTCCCCTTTAAGTACCTTAAAATTCTGTATACAACATCAAAATGTCCTTGATTGGGTGAGTGCATGAATTAACTTACCATGCTCACCGCAAATGCAATATTAGGACGTGTATGGGAGAGATAAATTAGTCTCCTAACTAAGCGTTGGTGTCTCTCTTTGTCAACCATTTCTTCTGGACTTGCAGGCTGAAGCTTCAGATTTGGTTCTATGGGGGGTTTCTGCTGCTTTGCAACCGAGTAAACCTGTTTCTTCTAGTAGATCAAGTATTTACTTTCTTTGAGAGATAAAAACACCTTTCTTGGATCTAGCAAATTCCATTCCAAGAAAGTATTTTAGAGGACCCGTGTCTTTGATTTCAAACTCACGAGCTAAGGCTTTCTTCAGTCTATCAAGTTCAACAATATCATCTCCATTCAAAATTATGTCATCTACGTAAACTATTAATACTGCCATTCTACCTTTTCTCGAGTGTTCGTAGAACATTGTATGATCGGCTTGGCTTTGCAAATACCCTTGAAACTTGACGACCTAGGAGATTGTTTAAGACCATAGAATGACTTTTTTAATTGGCAAACTTTATTTTCTCCCTAGTTTTCTTCGAAACCTAGTGGTAAGTTCATTAACACTTCTTCCTCCATATCACCATTTAAGAAAGCGTTCTTTACATCTAATTGTTGCAGAGGCCAGTTAAGATGTACTGCAAGAGAAAGTAATACTCGAATGGAATTGATTTTTGCAACAGGTGCAAAGGTTTCTTGATAGTCAATTCCATAAGTTTGTGTGAAACCTTTAGCAACTAGCCTTGCCTTGTATCTTTTAATGCTCCCATCAGACTTACATTTGATTGTGAAAATCCACTTGCACCCTACTGTCTTCTTCTCCCTAGGTAGATCAACAATTTCTCAGGTTTTATTTTTTTTGAAGTGCTCTCATCTCCTCATATATTGCTGACTTCCACTCCGAGTGTCCTAGTGCTTCCTGTATGGTTCTAGGTACAAATAGATGAGAAACATTTGTTGTGAAGGCTTTGTATTTTTCTGAAAGTCTATGGTAGGACAGATATTTGGCAATAGGATGCTTGGTACAATTCCTAATTCCTTTACGAATGGCAACAGGAACATCAAGATTAGAGAAAGGTAAGGGAGTAGGATTTATAGGAAGATTACCAGGAATCGAAGACCTAGGAGATGATGATTGACCATGCTCAAGATTGACTGGAAGGTTCTCAATATTGGGATTGAACCTATGTCTAGTGTAAATACGCAGCTCAGTGGACATAGGTGGTAAAGTTTCTCTCCCTGTTTGTGATACAATTTTACTTGACATAGATAGATCAGTATTTTCCGCATTTTTTCTAGGTAAAGTATCCATTTCCTAATTTATTTGAGGAAGAAAAGAAACTTGTTTTTGGTTCTTCTTGTTGCCTAAACTGATAAGAAACTGGTTTTGGTTCTTCTTGTTGCCAAAACTGATCTTCATTCAAATAATTCTCTCCCTGAAGAGAGGTTTTGGTATAAAATGGAGTTGTTTCAAGAAATTGAATATCCATACTAACATAGAATTTTTTAGTGACAGGATTAAAACACTTATAGTAGCCTTTTTTATTAGGAGAGTAGCCTAAAGAAATACATTTTTCAGCTCGTGGATCAAATTTGGATCTAAGATGGGATGGAACATGAACGAACACCATTCAACCAAAAAGTTTTAAAGGAAGATTATTGATGAGTCGTGTGTTTGGAAAAGATTTTTTAAGAGTTTGTAAAGGAGTTTTCAAAGTTTAAAACTTTAGTAGGCATTCTATTAATCAGATAACAACTTGTTAAGATTGCATCTCCCCAAAGATATCTAGGAACATTCATATGAAACATAAGAGCCCTAGCTACTTCAAGTAAGTGCCTATTTTTACGTTCTGCAATTCCATTTTGTTGAGGAGTATCCCTACAGGTAGATTGATGAACAATGCCTCTTTCTTAAAAAATGTCCTAAACTTTCATTAAAAAATTCTGTTCCATTATCACTTCGAAGAATACTTATTTTAGTTTGAAATTGGTTTTCTACCGAGTAAAATTTTTAAAAATTTTTGTAACTTCGTTTTTTGAATTCATTAGGTAAAGCCAGCATAGGCGTGTATGATCGTCAATGAATGTCACAAACCATTTTTTTCGGGTTGAAGTAGTAATCTTAGAAGGACCCCAAACATCACTATGTATTAGATAAAAAGGTTTTGAAGCACAATATGGTTTATTTTTATAAAAGTTTCGATGGCTTTTAGCCAAGAAACAAGTTTCACAAACCAAAGAGTTACAATTCACTCCTTTAAATAAATCTGGAATTAAGTACTTTAAATAGGAAAAACTAGGATGTCCTAGTCTATTATGTAGTATTATTTGATCCACAATCAGGATTTGAACGGACTCTACCAATAAAACCCTGAGCTTGTTTATTCCTCGCGCGGTTGTCATTAAAATAGTAGAGGTCTTCTATCATCCTAGCATTTGCCAATCATCATCCCCGCATTCAAATCTTGGAATTCACAGCAAGAGTCATCAAAGATAACACGACAGTTAGAATCTTTAGATAAACGACTTACTGACAAAAGGTTACAAGAGAGTTTTGGGACATGTAAAACAGATTTCAGAATTATTTTTTTTGATTAACAAATTGAACCTTGGCCAGCAATGGAAGATAAATTTCCATCTGCAATACGTACTTTTTTATTTCCAGAAAGGGGTTCATAAGATATATACTAATGGGACAGGTTAGTCATGTGATGAGAGGCACCCGAATCTATGATCCAAAATGCAGATAATGAAGAGGAATAGGCACACAAAGTTCTACCTGTTTGAACTAAAGATGCTACAGGACTACCAGGAGTCAGCGAAGCAGATTTCATCAGCTTTAGGAGTTGCTGTATTTGTTCTTCACTCAAAGAGGCGGTCTCAGCAGTACGTGCTTTGGCTGGGGCATGGTTCGGATCAGTTTTATTATTCTTCCATTCTATAGGTCTCCAATCAGCAGGTTTACCATGCAATTTCCAGCAAGTTTTGCGAGCATGTCGTGATTTATTGCAAAAATCACACCAGACATTCGGTTTGTCATCTTGGCGGTGCTGGGTATTAGGGGCACGATAGGCAGCAGTCCCCATTAATGCTGAATTTTCCATCGGTCCAGCAGTGATTTTCTTGCGACCTAAAATCCTGCCTCGTACTTTATCAAAATAAACATTGAGTCCAGCCAGAAATTTGAAAATTCGTGAGTTCTCCTCCTTAAAGTAATTGCAATCATCAGTGTTCTTCCACTCATGGTCATCATTGAATAAGTCAAGGTCCTGCCATAAACCTTTGAGGATATTAAAATATTTAGTGACAGAATTCTCACCTTGACGGACTTTTCCCAGTTTGAGTTGTAACTCGTATGTTTGGGACTGATTCCCAAGGTCTGAATACATCAAGGTGACATTATCCCAAAGGGTTTTAGCAGTAGGATAACACATGTAGTTTGCACTTATTTCCTCCTCCATAGAATTCACTAACCAGGCCATTATCATGGAGTTTTTAGCATCCTAAACAGCATGACCAGCATCAGTTTTTTCTAGCTCTACAATGTCACCAGTTAAGTAACCGATTTTCCCTCTTCCTCTAATATACATTCGAACGGACTGGGACCACTTGAGAAAATTGTTCCCATTGAGTCGAATTGTGGTGATTTGGACGGAATGAGAGTTGATATTGGTACCAGTGGTACGGGTTGGTTTTAGAGATTTCTGACATGGAAATGGGTAGGGAGGAAAAAAAGGAAGGGCAGAGGCCAATTATGTCGGCTCTGATACCATATAGATTGGGTAGAAAAGAATATTGTATTGAATGAATGGGAAAGTAGTCATACTCACCCTTTAATAGATACAATACAGTGTATAAAATAGGAAATAAAGCTACAACTATGCAACTGAAATATACAACTATACAATCCTGATTTTTAGGAAATAAATAGGATCCCTATAATTACGAAATATGCAGTCAAGCTTCCCTAAGAATCAGGAAACTGATTTGCCCTGAATTGGCGTGATTTTCAACGGTTCCTCCTGCCCCCACTGAATTGTAACGACGATCCAGTATTTAGGCCGCCCACTTGTTGTGTGTACCTGAGCTGCATTCTATGCATTCAGGTTATTGACCAAGTTCAAAATGCCCACGTATAATTTTTATTACTTTTTTGCACATATATGTATGCTTAGGGAAAAATTATGCTAGTAATGTTACAGGACAAGCAACTATGCTATAATCTTTACCAACTGTGACTTGGCAAAGTATGCTCTCCCTAGTTTGTATTGTCCTTGACTAGATTTCAGAATAATCTAAGAAACACTAGGTGCCACATTTTTGGTAAGGGTTGCATTTCAAAGTTTTCTATCTTTCCGAAGATGAATTATTTTTCTGATCTAGTATTTAAACGTGACAGAAGTATATTAATTTAAGGAACAATCCACATTAATCCTGTTTGTGATGGTTCTTTGATTTTATGTAAGTTCCGTTCTTCATTTGCCTACTTGTGCCGGCTATATTTGTACTTTTTATACCATTATTTTTCTAAAATTCGCAGTAACAAACTTTGTTTTTGCAATACTAAAAAAGAAACAATTCCTTACTGTTTCATTTTTATTTCAATGCTGTATAATACTTTTTTGTTGGAATATATAAAAATATTGCTGTTCGGGATAGTATTTATTTATGTAACAAAATATGCAGTTTTTAGCATCTTCTTGTCTGCTGCTCCCATGTGCAACACCCAAATAAAGATTGTTTTCTGGTTTCCCTTCCTGACTGCACCACCTGGGCTTTTACAAGTTCCCACACTTATAGTTCCTCCTGCAAGTACTGAATTCTAACAAAGATCCAGTAGTTAGGTTGCCAACCGTTGAGTGTACCTGAGCTACACATTCAGGTTCTTGACAACGTTCAAAATTAATTTTTACTACTTTATTGTGCACAAATGTATGCGTTGGGGAAAATTATGCTAGTACTGTTACATAACAAGCAACTATGCTATAATCTTTACTAACTGTGACTTGGCAATGTATGCTCTGCCTAGTTTGTATTGTCCTTGACCAGATTTTCAAAATAATCTAAGAAGCCACTAGGTGCCACATTTTTGGTAAGGATTTCATTTCAAAGGTTACCGAAGATGAAATATTTTTCTGATCTAGTATTTAAACGTGCAAATAGATTAGTTTAAGGGATAATACTTGAAAAATCTAGTAAAATCACGAAAGAATTAGAATAGTTAGTCATGTTTCACAGACCAAAAAGTAAGAATGGGGGTTTACAATAAGGATAAAGTAGTTGGGAACTTTAGTTCCAATGGGAGTGCGACATAATTATTGGAGAAGGATGGGGGAGTTAGGAAATTCAGATTACTGATGAGTACTGTTTCATAGTCTTATAGGAATCTTATGCACTCATGTATGGTTGTATTTTTTGTATATTAGCAGTGAAACTAAATGTTTTTTTCCATATTGACTTTCATGGTATCAAAGCCATCCTCTGGTCCTAATGCCTCAATTAATTTTGCTGGGGATGAGGTAGGAGATCTCACAGGTTTCCAGTTGGGCACATGCTATCTGTTTAGAATGCTTTACAACTTTCAGGGAATTCAACTTTAATATTCAGAGGCTGCATTAGTTGGTATGCAGAAAAATACAAAGAGAGGATGATAAGGAAAATATCATGCTTGACTGCTGCAACAAACCTCAAGATATGAGAGAATATGTTGAAATTACATGGGAAGCCTTCAAGTTTGAAGAATATTAAGTTTCCAAAAACACACCAGACTTGATCTTCAGGTAGAACTGGTAGTAGGAGAGAATATTTTTCTTCCATCCTTGGGGATTTTCTTTTAACAAAAAGGATGGTTTCACCAGTCTTCTGTTGATACCCCTCAAATACTGCGTATTGATGAGAGAAAAAAATAGACAGTTACTCGAAGTGGCTTTGTCTCTTATGTTTTACAACTGAAGTTCTGGAAAACTGTTTTGAGAAGCTATTCTAACCGATTCCTACTGATAAATTGTATGCTTATCTGGATCCTTAATTTCAAGACTCCTTTGTATACCTTTTCCCCATTCTATCCCCTAACCAAGATGTTGACATCTCTTCCTTCAAAAGTTTTTGCTGCTTTGCCATTGCCCATGTTCACTCTCATAACGAGTTAATTTAGATCCTAGAGCTTGTCAAGTGTGCATTTTCGGTATTCACATACACAGGAAGGTCCAGTCCGATGTCTAAAAGTTTTTTCGTTATAGTGAGTATTACATTATTTGAGAATTAATCATTCTTTCCCCAAACTTCTCTCTTCTCTTTGGGGGAGAATTCCAGACAAGATCAGCTTTGAGAGAAAATTCATTTGCAGGCTTCATATTTTTGCTCTGGGTATCTCACCGATTACTCTTTTAGTATTTGTTCTGTTGTTTCCAAGTGGTCTTGTTCCAGTTCAAATGATACGATTATTGATACTTCAAAATTCTTGTACGATGCCATCGACTATGCTTATAAAGCAACTGATGGAAGAAGTTCAAACACAAACATGAGCTCCGTCTCTACTCTAGAAGGCAGTCACTTCTCAGAATCAGATCATAGATTACTCAATCAACAACACCCAGTTTTTAATTATATATCACAGCATTTATTGTTACCTTCTCTTGGAGTTTTCACCTCTAATCTATCTAGCATCTAACATAGACAACTATAGTGTTTATTCTTTTTGAACAGTCACCAATGAACAAGGAATTGCTTATGCTCAGCATGTTGAATGAACTACTCTAGAGATAGTTTCACATGTTCAATTCTATTAATTTAACAACTACCACAAACAAGTTATTCCACTAGCAGTTTGCAAATTATGCAGTTGATGTGCAACATACAAATTGTCCTTTTACCCAGATAAAGCTGGTTATTTAATTCCCATACATGGCAAGCTGTGCCTAAGAGTCAATTTAGAACTGTTGCATCAAACACATTCCCTTTGATTCCGACACTAATCCATAAAATATACCATGGTCTCTCACTCTCTCCATTTTGGGATATGAGGCTCGTAGCTGGAAGCTTTTCTCCTACTTTTTTTCTGCTCGCTGGTGTGTGCGCTCGTGTTGAACAACTGTTTGCCACCTTTTTACCCCCCTTGATTTGGTGTTTTGTATGGTGTGTTGGGAACAATGTAGAGAAAAAGTAATCCGAGTGTTGAATAATTATGGTAACACTAATTTTAGATTTTTGTTCTTCTCTGGTCAGGATGGATAACTGGTGAACATTAGCTGTTGGGAAACTGTGAATAGTGAAAATTATAATAAATTGTGCCCTTTTTTCATACGTGGAGGAAACTGGCAAAGGTGACAAATTGGTTGAAAAGTCTTTCTTTGCCTAAAAATCTAATCCAAGTAAAAAACGAAGCATTTCATTTGAGACCTAGGTTGAACATTTTCCTGTATAATATTGTTTGCTCATTGCATTGTGTATTGCTTTATTATGGGGTGCCTTGTTGTATAATGCATGTTCTTGCTTTGCCTTCCGCCCTTTCTTTGTGCACTTCTTTTTGGTTGGATTATCGTTTTGATTTGTGCATGTTTTTAGTTAATATTTGTTTCTTATCCATTGTTTCTGCAGCTGGCATTGGCAGCTTTACGGAGGTCTTGTGACGTGCATAAATTTATTGACTTTGAGAGGTTTGAATACATTCAATCAATTAATTATTTACAGGTCAAATTCCATTTCCTGTACGGAATAACTGTAAATAAACCTTGTCCAGATACCTGAAAAGCCTGCTATCGAGGCAGAATCCTGCTTATCCCATTTCTGAGTTCAACATTTCCTTGAATGCCATTGATACTATGGTATAATTATTTCCTATGACATTATATGTAATTTTAACACTATGTAACCAGTTTTGGTAGTCCATTAATTGCTGAAGTTTTCGAGATACTTGTACAGATAAATAAGCTGGAGACGCCTACTTCCAAAGAAGTAAAGCACATCGATAGGAAACTCAAATCATGTT
>CAIGRN010039977.1:0-12258 GCA_903798345.1 Fraxinus anomala
GTTGTGGGATTCGGATTGGCTGACTGAGTGAAACCTCAGTGCCATCACAGGCGGAAATTTGGCTAAGTGGTTGTAGCAGACTTCGTCCCTGTGACACCTAGATCTCAGTGGGGCTAAATAGTATTATTCATATAAGAATGTCGTAATCTTTTTTCTCAACCGTTGCAAGCCCCCCTCTCCTACTACCATTGCTTTTAACTGTTTCGTGAGCATTAGCAGATGAAGATAGATATGTTTTTACCGTGATGTGAATAAAATTTGCCGATGTGCGAAAATAGTTGATCTGAATAGCAAAATCGTTTAATGTAGGAGATGAACACGAGGGAGGGGGAGAGGACATACATGAAAGGAGAGAGAGGAGAGGCGGGGGTGGTGGGTGGAGGGGGAGAAGAGATGGGATAGAGTAAGGGGGGGGGGGGGGGGGAGAAGAGATGGGATAGAGTATTGAGAGCCACATATTTGGAAGATGAGCTACAAATTTGCAGAATAAGCCGATGGAGGCTGAAGGGTCTTGCATGGTGGCGATGGAGGAGATAAAGCGGTGGCCCTGTTTG
Organism: Fraxinus anomala; assembly: GCA_903798345.1. Lineage (NCBI taxonomy): Eukaryota > Viridiplantae > Streptophyta > Magnoliopsida > Lamiales > Oleaceae > Fraxinus > Fraxinus anomala. Next base: position 555 of record CAIGRN010039977.1, read on the forward strand.
GTGAGATAACAGAATAGCAGTGGAAATTGCCAGCTTCGACAGCAGCCGGCAGTTGCACTTTTTCATTACTTTTACCCATGGCCATTGAATTTAACCACCTTTTTGGCTTCCTCTATTTTTCTTATTTTTGTTGTACCATGCCAAACATACTTTCCTCTTTTGTCGTAACAATAAATTAAAATTGGGGTGGTAATGCAATCATCTCTTCTCAAAATGAAGTAAATGGTCTGACAGTTTGCTTGTGGAGCTCACATGGAATAGATGAAAACCAATGTAAGGTACTAACTTTGTTAATTTATGGAAGGTTGTGGACAATAATAAGAAAAACGTTGGTCGAGGAGAAGATCGCAGCTTCCCACAAAGTTTGTGACTATATAAAACTTACCTTTACAATAAAATTACTTATAATTGCTTTAAAACATTAGTAATATTGTAAATTATATAATAATTACTGAATGATAATTATATCATTGTAGCTTAATTATTATGACTATTATATCACTTGCAGTTCCAATTCTTCCTTATTAATAGAGTGCTTTGATTTTCAATAAAACATATACAAGTTTATTGATTTCTCTAATATCTTCTTGTTATCTTTCAAGTTTATATCATGTTAACGATACGATTCTTCTTTCAAAGGTAGTAATGCTTTTTTTTTTTTTTAATGGTATCTTTCAAACGTAGTCATGCCTCTATTTGTAATTGTTTTTTTTTTAAAGATAAAATTAAAGTAATGAAGTTGTAATTAAAGTCAAAAAGTCAATAGGTTGATAATATAGGTCTTGAAGGAGTTAAAGAGCTCAAAAATGTCCAAGAAGATCACATATTATCAATGTGATGCAATTAGATGACAAAGTGTCAAAGTGCTGTACAAGTCATGTTCCAAATTCTCATACACTAGTTGCGACGCATTTTTCACATTGACAACATTCGAACTTGAAACATGCCATTTTTCAGAAGAATTGTAGCCATTTGAAATAATTTTTTAACGCATTTTAAATCGTCTCAGTCCAATATTTAGAGAGAAATATATGATGAAAATATTGACGGCTGCTCAAAGAGAGCTTGCTAGCCTTCCTCTAGGCGCTCGAGTGTCCAAAACAGAACTTTGGCTGTAGCCGGGCGCCTGACGCTCGAGTGACCATGTTATATGCTCAAACTTTAGATCACAATTTTTAGCCTTTTTAGAATCACAAACAACTTTAAACACTTCATATTATATATACCCAAGCCATAATTCGTCCCAAACCATATCTGTGCCACTAGTTGAGCAATTATTCAATCAAGAGAACATTCTACGGGGATCAAACATAAATTTCTAAAATCTCTTTATTCAATCATAAGATCTAAAGGTCAAATACTAGAAACCCTTATTTATAAGTATTCAGAGTTCTGAAATTGGAAAAGAGGCGCTTGGAGTTCTAGTGCTTAGGAACGAGTTTGTTCTCGGTGATCAAGTGTAGAGAAAAGTAGTCCAGAGTTCTGGAATGTGTGGGTCGCACAATCAAAGAGGGTTTTCGATGATTTACAAGTTGAGTGGTCAGAGTCAGTTAAGGTTTAGCAGTCTGAACTAATTATAAGTTAACTTTTCTAGTAGATCTTTGGCAAGGTTTGTTCGAAAGTTTTTGATCCTTATGAAGTGTTCATCAAGGGAGTTTTCCTCCATTGTCAATTTTTGGTGTTATTTACTTTTTACTGCTTTGATCTAAACGTTTATGTGTTTGTTTAATTATGGTTTAATTGGAATAATAACCTTAATCGTCTAGAAGCATAAATAGTGACTTGCTGCTTTGTATTGTTGATTGTTTTAATTTCGTATATTTGGGTCTAAATATTTCCTGATATTAGAGCTTAGTTGTGATTCGTGACCCAATTTTCATCTAGATAAGTCGGTCACATTCTAATACAGGATTTGAAGATGATATGGATATTCATGAGGCTTATGACTCGTTGTATGATGAGGGTATCAAGTTACAAAAAGTTAATAGATAAGTCTTTAACAAACTGAATGATCTTGAATTAAAAAAAAAAAGAGACTTATAGTCAAACTTGAGGAGTCTACCAGATGTTTGGATAAGTTGAGGGTTGAGAAAGAGTCATTAGAAGTTAAAGTTAAGAGTTACGAGTTATCTTGAAATATCAAATACCCAACTTCAATTTTTCTCTAGCGGATCTAAGAAGATTGATAACATTATAGGTCTCAACAAACCAATAGAGAACAGAGAAAGTTACGGTTTTAATAAAATAAATTCTGAAACCGCTTCATTTTCTCAAAACAAGTTTGTACCTATCTCGATTCAAAACTTGAAACATAAAGTTGTTCCTATGTTTATCCCTACGTGTTACCATTGTGGTAAGTTAGGACACATAAGGCCTAGTGTCGCAAAAACATGGGTGTTGTGTTTTTTCTATCGCAAGTGTAAGATATCGTAACAAGTAAAACATTTGAGTCTGGATTATTGTTCCCACGAGGACTATACTTTAGAATTTATCAGATTTTTCTAACTCTCATTTGATGAAAGCAAACAAAGAATTATATGTTGTTGTGAATTTTTTGTTTTAAAACTTGAAATTAATTAAAATGTATACAAAGATTGATTGAGAATTCAAATAATGAACGGATATTAGGGCCAAACAATTTCACATATCGATCACATTTAAGTCTTAATTCAAGATTCAAGAGTCTAATGTAGTGTTCGATATAATTCTTCTATTATATTCAATTTGCTCATCTCGAGTTCTCATTAAGCATATTCAACTAATTCAATCCCATATCTATATGCAAATCAACATTAGTTAAAAAAAATATTAGTTCTAAGAATTATATAATGATTGCAGTATTTAGTATAAGTATCTCTATACGTTATACTAATATACCGGATTTTACTATATAGTCTTAATCTTAAACTCACTACTCGATTCGTAAAAGATTCAAAAAATCATCAAATTAGTGATAAAATAATTCAACACATTAAACTCATAGTAAAATCAATACATGTATGATAAAATAACACAAATCTTGAATAGTAAAAATAAAGGGTCTCAAGTAGATTACATTGTTAAAAAAAAAGAAATTTTTATTGAATATATTACCCGATTTTGAATAAAGATGTAGAAAAAGAAATTAATCTTGCACGAAGATCTTCTTCATCTTTCAATCAATGCTTCAAAACTTAAATTTCTTGATATTTTTCTCCCTTGAATTACGCTCTTCAATCTTTGGTCGTATTTTTTCCTCAATTTGTAGAACCCCCTAAAAGTCTCATTTCTTTTATTTATACTCCCATACACATTTTTCTCAAATTTGGAATCTTTCTGGACTTTTTGCGGGCCAAAACAATGTAACCCTAAAACAGGCGGCGTAGCGCCTAGGCGCTATAAAGTGCTCTGTTCAAAATCAGCTTCTGCTGGGTCATCATAGCGCCTGGGAGCTTGGACACCAATTTGCTACTTCTTATCCTTGACTTTGGCTTGTTTGTTCACTTTAGTACCCTTTTTACACCATCTCACCATACATTTAAAACAACACTAGCAAACACATAAAAACGTTCTATACTCTTAAGATTTATTTAAAATTGTATGAAACTCATGAGTAAAACACACATCAAATACCCCCAAACTTAATAGTTTGCTAGTCCTCGAGCAAACACAAAGAAAGAAAATAATCACTAAGAGAAAAAAACACACACGACAAGCAATTAGTCAGATAGCTTGCAATTTAGCTTAGTATTGAGAACATTTTATCACATTTATGAACGGCTTCAAAATCACAACGCAAGATTCAAACACTTATCCAATGCAAAATGGGTGTGTGTGTGTATGAAGAATCAAGTGTAACGCAGTACATTCACAAGTTACTTCAATTCACAAGTTACGTCAATTATAACGCAAATCACACATAAGCATTTAAGTGACTAAATGACATAGGCAAGTAATTTCATCCCTCCAAACTTAAACCAAACATTGTCCCAATGTGAAATTTAAAGAAAAAATGAAGAAGAATTACCTGTTAGAAGACATTAATTGTCTTCATCGTCATCGTCATCAATGTCCTATTTGAGGTGGGTCTGGATTTGTAGTGTGATTAGGTAGTAGAGGAGGTTGAGGGAATGTCTTGTCAACAAATATCGAAGTTAGGACCGCATTGAACTCATTTTGATAGTGGAACTGCTCGTACATTGTATTTTGCATTAGATTTATCTGCATTTGCATGATGTGAAGCTAAGTAGCAAGGTCAATATTAGGGTCACTGGCTGGGATTGGTCAACATGGTCGGGATGACTGTTCTTCTGGCACAGGGAGTGGTGCGCTAGTGGAGCCCGATCGGCTCATAAATTTCAAAGTCCTCTCCCGTGTAATTATCGATTTGGGGTGCACAACCTCTTCAAATGGGTATGTTGCAACCCTACCCCTCAGACAAAGCTCAAAGATCAACGATGGGTATCCCAAACCACCTGTAGTTGACCCTTTCTAAGTATGTAGGATGTTGTGGATAACATTTCCAACATCAATTGACAAGCGGCTTTGAATAGCATAATTGAGGGTTGCATGCTCTTTGGTAACCTCATTTAAATTACTACTTGGCAGAAATGAAGTGATGCTAGGCCCTTACACCACGAAGTCATACTTGAGGTATGGAAGTTAATCACGTGTCTGACCATTTCCTAGACGTTCCAGATTGAACCAAAATCAGAATGATTTCGTTAGGATCAACTCCCTTTTCGCGAAGCCTAGAATACTCGTCATCCTCAATATCCGACAAATTATAGAACGTGTTGATGGAAGTTCTATCAAAAGGGATCCGTTTACCCCGCACAAACAGACACTCAGAAGTCTCTGTGTTCCCTCGTATTAGCTTAAAATTCTCTAACAATCGGAATTAGTGCAAGTCGTACCTATTTGGCAAATGCTTCCCATTTTCGTTGTTCAATCTGCTTCCTCATGTAATTGTCAAAGCCTCTTTCAGGTATACAGGTCTTGTGTACCACTAAGTTATTATATCGTTCGGCGACCTTGACATTAACAAATTTGCTTCTATCAAAGGAGCTAGAAGAGGAGCCTGCGGCCCTTGATCTCTTTTTAGGTAACATTGTACCGATGTAAAAAGATGAAAATTCTTAGTAAAATAGGTAACAAATATAAAAGTACGATAAAATAGGGCCCCAAAATACACCAATTTATGTAACATTTCTAGCATCAACGTGTATAAAGTCATGCCGTCGAGAAATGTGTCATGATAAATAGTTTGCAATGGTGTGCAAATTGGTATAGGAGGTTTACAAGACAATGTCCGCACATTTTAAAACCAAAAAACAATTCCAAATGTAGATGAGGCAATTCAATGAAGTAGTTATCCCTAGGTAGACATGAATGTTCGCATGAGCAAATTATCAAACACCTAGGGACAACATAATTTTCTTTCAATTTGCAAGGATTTGTAGTATAATCGAAAACCAAATCGCCATACCTTCACAAACACACTCATTACTCCACAATTACCCGAGTCCTATACTCCGCAATTGTAATAGCACATGTAATGAAGAAAAGTAGATGAATTACCTTGTAGTCCTTAGCTTGGAGGGAAGAGAATGAACGAAATCACCATTTGCAACAATTTGAAATTGACACCTTTGTGGTAAATGGAGAAGTGTCGTGTGTGTTCTTGGTGAGACCGTGAAGAAGACGGACTTGGGAAGACGGGGTGAAGAAGAAGGGCTTGGGAAAGTGTTTGGGAGGAAGGGAAAGGTAAATTTATAGGTGCGTAGGAATGGGTGTGTTTAAACACAGGGTTAGGTTTAAAACAGTATCATAGCGCCGCCTGGGCGTTGTGTTTCTATAAATTTAATTTGACACTTTTACCTTTCGTTTTCCATTCTAGAACTTATTTATCCTCCATAACGTGGTGATTTGAATTCTACTCTCCCGTTCAAGCTCGTATTCGCCCCTAAACTTGGGATTTGTCCTACAAAACACAATGAGATTGTTACTAACAATAAAATATACCTTTCTAAAATACATAAAAATTATATATATAATAAGAGAATGATAGGGCTAGGATTGCCTCTCAAGAAGTGTTTATTTAAAGTCATTAGATCGACTTTGTGCCACTATTATTCTGGAACAGCTAGTTCAAGGCTTCCCTTAGCGGTAGGAAAATCCTCTACGTAGTGTTTGATGTGATATCCATTAACCTTGAAATTTTCCTTGGTTGGGTAGTGTAACTCAACTGTGCCGTAGGAAAACACTTGGGATATCATGAAAGGTCTGGGCCATCTTGATTTCAATTTTCCTAGAAAGAGTTTAAACTTGGAGTTGTACAAGAGCACTTGATCTCCCACTCTGAAAATTCATTGTCTAATGTTTTTGTCATGCCACTACTTTGTCTTTTCTTTGTAGATGGATGCATTCTCATAGGCTTTTCTTCTGAATTCTTCCAATTCATGAAATTGTACATTTGTGTTTTCCCTGCCTTCTCTAAGTCCATGTTCAATTGCTTTAATGCCTTGTATGCTCTGTGCTCAGACTCGACTGGCAAGTGATAGACTTTCCTAAACATTATTCGGTATGATGACATTCCAATTTACATCTTGTACACGGTGAGATAAGCTCAGAAAGCATCGTCCAATTTCTTGTACCAATCTTTTTGAGATGCATTCACCGTGAGTTCCAAAATTCTTTTCAATTTTTTGTTAGAAGTTTCAACCTGTCCACTTGTTTGAGGATGATTAGGTGTGGCAATACGATGTTGTACCCCATACTTATGAAGCACATGGAATAACCGATTATGGAAGTGAGTTTCACCATCACTTATGATGACTCTAGGTGATCCAAGCGATTGAAAATGTGTTTCTTTATAAGTCGTACCACCACTTTTGCATCATTGGTGGTGGCTTTCACCCATTTGAAGACATAGTCCACTGCCACTAAGATATATTGATTGTTATAGGACGATGAAAAAGGTCCCATAAAATCAACACCCTATATATCAAATATTTCTTCTTCTAGAATATTATTTAGTGACATCTCGTGACGGGCCGTTATATTACCCGTTCTTTGACATTTATCACATGATATACAAAAATTGTGACAAACGTTAAATAATGTTGACCAAAAGAAGCCTCATCGAAACACCTCCACTGATATTTTACTGGGGCCAAAGTTTCAGACAAAGCTATCACATTGAGACTCTTTCCACATACACTTCGAGATGGAGCAAGAGAATGGTTGGATTCCCTACCGGGACAAAGCATTCGGTCATGGGATGATCTCATACATAAATTCGCTATATAAAGTACTTTTCTCCATCGAAAGTATCTAAGTTGAAGCATGAGATCCCAACATTTAAGTAGGCTGAATCAGAATGTTTATATAAAGCATGGGAGAGATTTAAAGACATGATCAGGAAGTGTCCAAACTATAATATCAAGAAAGTATTGCAAGTCTAATACTTCTACATAAGGTTGAACCCTTCGTACCGTTCATTTATTGTCTCAACTACAAATGGATCTATCATATTGAAGTTACTAAATGAATTTGTCGAACCGTTTGAAACCATGACATCAAAAAATGCATCGTAGCTTTCTAAAAAAAGTACATAAAAGAAGTCCATAGGCATACATGAAATAGATGCCTTCTTCTAATTGTTGGCACATATGTCATCTTTAGATAATAAGGTGATAGGTCACTTGACTTAAAAAATTTAGCAAATGCAGTGCAAATAAATTTTTGATTTGTGGTAATTTTGGGGGAGCTCGGAATAGTGAAGAATGCTAGACTACATCAAAAAAGACGGAGGAAGTTTATTATGTACAAAATTATCAACGTCAGCAAAACAACTCATACAACAATACATATAATCCAAGCTAACGTAATCATCCTAACTTTTCCTAGAGCAACAACCAAAATAATCATCAACAGCTTCTCCCTAGTTTCCAATAGCAAGAGAAGAGAGCTTCTTTAAATGAAATATTAGGTAAATTTATAAACAAATTGACTAGTACATGATAAAGGCCGAAAAAATTTGCAAAGTCTGTTAGTAGCCATAATGGATAAAAACTCAAATAGGTCAATTGGCCGTGCTATCTCAGAAAGAGCACAAGGAGCCCTACCTAGCTACAAAGAAACTAATCCAAAAAAGTAAGTGCAAGAAATTACAAGAAGTAGAGTATTGTTGCCTAAAATTACAATCAAAAGATTAGTTGCAAATACAAAGTACCAACTATTGATGAGATGAAAGTGGAGGAATCTAAAAAATTAACTAAGAGAAATTTGAAGGAGAAATCAGAAAACCCACAGCATAAGATCGATGCTCCTATCAAAGAAGATATACCTCCCATTCCATTCCCATAGAGGTTGTATAAATATAAATTGGACAAGATGTTTTCAAAGTTCCTTGAGTTGTTTAAAAAGCTGCTCATCAATATTCCACTCACAGATGTCTTGACACAAATATCCAGTTATGTAAAATTTATGAAGAAAATTCTCACTAACAAGAAGTTGGAGGAACACGAGACTATTATGTTAACTGAGGGTTGCAATGCAATTTTGCAAAAATAAATAGCATCTAAGCTTAAGGATATAAGGAATTTTACTATACCTTGTACAACAGGAGAGAATTATTTTGAGCATGCTTTTATGTGATCTTGGTGTAAGTATCAAAATTTTAATGCCATTATATTCGTATAAGAAACTGGGCTACGAAAGGCAAAACAACTACACTATCAATTTAGCTGGCTGATCATTCTACAAAGCATCCCAGGGGGATTATCGAAGATGTCTTGGTGAAGGTGGATAAGTTTATTTACCTTACAGATTTCATTATATTGGATATGGAAGAAGATCACGATATTTCAATCATATGAGTTGACCATTCCTTGCTACGAAAGGAACTTTGATTGATGCTTATAAAAGGCAGATAATTTTGAGACTAGATGACGAGAAAGTTACCTTCAATTTCTTCAAAATGATGAATTATCCATTTGAACCTAACTCATGCTTCAAGATAAATATTATAGACAAATTGGTGGCAAAATCAATTCTAAATGAACATCCTACAAAACCACTGGAAGGATGCGTAGTTCATTATGAGTCATAAACAACATAGAACATAGAAAAGAATTATGTCAACTATTTGGAAGCATCACCACTCAGTTGCATACACAATGATGCACTACTTCGAAGAATCATTACCATCTATTCAACATCTACATGCTCTTGAGTTGAAACCTCTATCAGTGCCTTTGAAGTATGCCATTTAAGAGAATATTCTATATTTCTAGTCATTATTGCAAGCTCCATAATTGTGGAGGAGGAACAAAAGTTACTTAGAGTGATCAGAGAACACAATACTGCAATTGGATGGTCCATAGACGGGGTATCAGTTTGTCATTATAAAAGCAGAAAACTCTTATGGAAGATGATTTCAAACCATCAGTTGAGGAGTATGTGCAGAGAGTAAATCCTAATTTGAAGTAGGTAGATCGGGCAGAGGTACTTAAACTATTGGAGTCGATATCAGATATCTTATTTCTGACAACAAACTAATGCAAATAGGGTATCATAGTGGTAAAAAATGAGAGCAACAAGCTCATATTGACTAGAACAATAATAGTATGAGGGTTTGTGTTAACTACATGAAACTAAATATTGCCACTAGAAAAGATCACTTTCATCTATCATTCATCGACCAAACGCTTGAAAAATTAGTAGGACATTTTCATTACTATTTTTTGAATGGATATTCAGGGTACAACAAGATACTATTTGCTTCTAAAGTTCAAGAAAAGATAACCTTCAATTGTCTTTGTGGCACTTTCGCTTTTAGGAAAATGCTATTTGGTATGCAATGCACGTCGCCCTATATTTTAGAGGTGTATAAAGGTAATCTTCCCAAACATGGTCAAAATATTTATTGATCTATTTAGGGATGGCTTTTTAGTATTTGATTCTTTATTTGACGCGTGTCTCAAAAAATCTATCCATAGTTCTATAGAGGTGCGAATGAAGCAATTTCGTGCTTAATTTGGAGAAGTGGTACTTCATGGTTCATGAAGGGATTGTATAAGGTCATTGTATATCAGATAAAGATATAAAGGTTGATAAGGTAAAAATTTAAGTAATTAAGAAACTGTCACCACCTACTTTATTAAAGAAGGTCAAAAGTTTTCTAGGTCACACGAGATGCTTAGAAGATTTATTAAAGACTTTTCAAAGATTACTATATATCTATGTAATCTACTAGAGAAGGATGTTCCATCTTAGTTTACTAAGAGTGTTTAACAACATTCAATGCACTTAAGGAAAAGCTAGTAACCGCACCCATCATTGTCGAAAAACGCAAGTTCGACCCTAACAACACCTAAAGGGGGGTGAATATGTGTAAAATGTGAAATTAAAATCTTATTAACTAATTAGCAACAAGTCACCAATTAATTATCTCTAGATGGTTAATCATATAGTCAATTTAATCCTAAGTTTAAATACCACAAATCATACATTCATAATATAAAGCAATAAACGAACAACAGTATGATCACGGAGAAATCCAACTGGAAAAACTCCGAGCGCTTTGCCAGTCAATCTACTATAAACGATTCAAGACTTACAGTCTACCAGACGACACGTATTATCTGATGTCCTGACTGCAATTCGACAGCTCTCACTGCACCAATTTCAGCTGCAATAACTAAAGCTCTCCTGGAACTCTGCTCTCCTGCAGCAGCCCCTAGCTTGGTGGAATCGCTTCCTATAGATCACGAAGAACAACCCGTTCTTTACAGACTGAAATTCCAGTCACCTTCCTCGATCTTCAGCACCTTTGACAGATATGTAGAAAGTATGGTTTTTGGTATTTGAATTTGGATATGATGTTTTTCTCTCAAAAGATCTCACACAAAATGAAGGGTAATATGAAATGATTGTCTCATAGATGAAGTTCTTTCAATTATTCAACCTTGGAAAAAACGTACAGGTGAGTTCTGATATTTATAGGTAAGTCAAGAAACGAATGGGCCGGTTAAAAATTCTTGAAATCGCGAAATAAAAATTTCTCGGATAGCATTGTAGCTCTAGCGAGGGCCCAACAACAGTCGAGCGATAGCTTATCGCTCAAGCGAATGGGGGGTGACAGTCTAGTGACAATGTTTCTATTTTTGTAGCTCGAGCCAACCCTTGGCGACAGTCCAGCGAAAATTCGCGTTGTTTTCCTCCTTATTCTAAACTCAAAACCCTAGACCGACTAACTAACTTTTGAATAAATTGTACATTACTCATTGAACTTTAATAACCTATCCAATTAATTCATTTTGTCTACAGAATTTGCCAATTACATAAATCAACTAAAATCTAACAAACTCTCCATTTGACATTCTGTGACAAAATAATAATCTATGTCAAGGCAGTAATCAAATAAAAATTATAGACTCAAAAATGACACAGNACATAAATCAACTAAAATCTAACAAACTCTCCATTTGACATTCTGTGACAAAATAATAATCTATGTCAAGGCAGTAATCAAATAAAAATTATAGACTCAAAAATGACACAGCCTACAACTAACAATGGTCTTGAACGAAAAACTGCAGCACCTGTCAATACCTGTTTTCTGAAATAGACAACTTAGATACCAGTGTAAAATGTGTGCAAAATCGGATCAATAGCTATCACAGTGCAAACAGATCAATTGTAAGTGTCATTTATGCAA
>CAIGRN010039983.1:0-30832 GCA_903798345.1 Fraxinus anomala
ATAATAAAACTATCAAATTATGCACTTTTTCATAATTCCCGTGGGCATATTATGAAATAATTTGATATTTTATTCTAATTAATTATATAAATATATCAAAATTCCCGTGGGATAAATTTCGTTATATCCATAATAATTAATTACAATCTAATGTCATTAATCCTTATGTGATCCTAAACTTAATATATAATTTTATTTAATTAAAGATGTTGTGGCTAATCATTAAATAAATAAAATTATAAAGATCACTAGACATTATCCTTTTATGCATAAACGATTAACTCAATTTCAGATATATTCTAATAGCATAATTTAAACTAACAATTATGCACAAAATATTCTCACAGACATTATAAATTACATAAAATAATTTAAACATAATTAACTCATGCGAACTAAATATGAGCATAATTTAAAATTTAAACATCCTAAATTGCATATATTATTAAAAAATGAATAATTAACATATGCAAAAATTAAAATGGGTATATAAGTAAATAAATAAATACCAAAGAATTAAACTACATAATTGGCCCAACAATAAAATTGCATGTTTGAATTTATAAGTTGGCAATAAATAATTGCATAAATACTCAGCAAGCATTATGTAACTAACATGCCCAATGATGATAATCGACCCAGAATCAAATTATAGGTTCTGGCCCAATTATTAAATTCTGGAAAAAAGGACCAATATCCAATTATATTATCTTTTCCAAATGGCCCAAATAACAATCACTTAAGATTTTTTTTTTTTGAAATGGGCTAAGCAATTATATATATATATATTAATTCACTAATTCAGAAAACCGCGCATTCCTCAAAACCAGTCGTCTTCTTTTTCTAGCGGGTTGAAATCAATCCGGTTTAGACCCGCCTCAAATTTAACTTTCCTTCATCAAAACTCAAGTTTAATAACACACAAAGGCTAGAAAAACGATTTTATAGAGAAATTTGTATTTATTTTTGTGCCAGAGAAGACAGATTCTGTAAATTGATGTAAGACACCAAGGCACGGGTAATATAATGGCTCTGATACCAAATGTTAGACAAAAATCGATCAGAGCAATTATGCAGAAATGAATTGGATCGTAAAACCAAAATATCATAAGGATCGATTCATACCTCCGGCCATTGATGATGTTGCAGAAGCTCTCATTTTTACAAGTAATGGAATTTTCAAACTCTCGACACTCTCAATAGATGGTGTATATTGTCTTTTCAGCTATTGAGCTTGAGGACCAAAACCTCTATATATATAGCCAAAATTCTTTATGGCTTAGGTTACCAACCAATTGATGGTGAAACTGAAACTCACTAAATGTTGAAACTGAACCCATGAATGTGGACCATCAGTTGCCCGTTGAAGAAATGGGAATAGTGACAGTTACATTACATATTTTAGGGGTGCCTACATGAATTATCATTTTTCATGGTGTGATAATTCTCACTTTATGTTGTAAGAGAGTTTTTGTATAATTGCATGTTTGGATTGACTTTCAAATAGCAAGTATCCCTCATTTATAATTTTGGGTGAAATTTAGCCTACTGGATTGCTACAGATGGATTGATTTGCCATTGGACCATGAGTTCTTGTCACAAAGTACTTTAATTATCAATAACATTAGGATTTCATTAAGTAAATGTCAATTGTCGATTATTTTATTTTCTAGATAATTAGACTCTATTTTGAGCAATGGTAAATGCATTTTTTGCACTTACTTGGACTTGTATTCTTATTTAATTATAAATAAATTGAGCGATTATTTGCTTAATTTTTATAAATTATGTTAATTGTATAAAAATCCCATTTTGAATACAATTTATATGAAAAGAGGTTATTTGAAGCTTAATTGGAGTTGATTTAAAACAATTGAAGTTTAACTGAATTACAAGAGATCAATTGGAATTATTAATGGAGCATTTGATAAAAATTATAAGCTTCAGGAGTTAAATTCAACATTCGAAAAGTTTGAAAACTAAATTGCAAACTCTGAAACTTGCTTTGGGTGAATTATAAATTAATTTGGAATGAAGAGGACTTAATTACAATATTAGAAGATAAATGACTAAACTCACATGAGAAAAGGATTCCAATCGAAAAAGGGATTTTTTTCTTTTATTTCTTAAACTTTTTGGTGGAAACCAATTTGAACTCTTTGGTGGAAACCAATTTGAACTCATTTGTGGAAATCAAGTTGAACAAAGATTTTGTCTAAAACTTGTTCTATTAATACATTCATTAATCCAACAATTAAAAGAGGCTTGTAGAGTTTCATTATACACATACATTCAAACAAAAGCTTGAGGATTCATTGTACTTATATTATTCAAACCAAAAGGAGGGAAAAATCAAGAAATCATTTAAGAAGCCAGGGTTTCAAGATTTTACAAGATTCTCATCTTTTTCTCGTTTTTCCTTAATACCTGGTGATGTACTTTAATTCTTTCTTGTATTTTTATCATCACGTGATGTGTAATTAATTATTTAGTCAGCATATGATGGTAACCTATTTTTAAACCATAATTTTCACTAAAAAGATTTAAATGTTCAATTGATTTTATGAATTATTTTTACTTCTATTCTTAGTAGTTGGATTAATTGGCCAATAATTGATTGATGTTGTGAGCAATAATTACGTAGAGTCATGTAGTAAAAATGGGGAACCGGTTAAAATGTAGAGATACTTATACTAGTTAATGTAATTGTTATATGAATTTTTAGAAATTTAATGTGTTTAACTAAGGTATATCCGGATTCATATATAGGTATGAAATTGACTTAGTTAAATAGACCGAATGAGAATTTGAGAGGGGTAAATTGAATATGTTAGAAGAATTCGATTTTGTAAACATAATCAATTGTATAAAACTTGGTGATTGAGATTAAAAGGATAACTATGGTAAAATCAAGAATCCTAACACTTACCATCATATGAAAAAGGCACTTTTATTGTTTTAGTATATTTAAAATAAGAAATCAAAACAAAAAATAATTACTTCTATTTATTTTTAATCAAATTGTAGTTAGAAATAATTTAACCGACGGTTAGATAGTAGTTCCTGTGTGAACGATAATCCGAATTTTAGATTTATTTTTTTACTTATTAAAATCCGTACACTTGTAAGATACAAAATTGATAACAGTCGACTGAATCATTGAAGGGTCTGGGTTCAAGTTTGTACAAAAGGATACATTGTTTTGAGCCTTATATCGTTGATATTTGAGATGCCTTTAGTCAATTCTGGAGTTGTAATATTTGATTGAGATTTTGTACAATTTCTAGTCACATGTTCGATTTTTCTTCTAATAGTGGTATCAAAGCATTTGGTGGCTGATCTAGAACCCTACATCTTCTTTTTGAAAGATCTTGCCTTCTGTAGCTGCTCTTGGAAAGGAATCGACGCGTGTATTTGAAATCTGAAAGATTTGTAATTTCTACAAGATTTTCTGAAATTTTTTCACTGGTGGCTATCAAACCTTTTAACTATTCATTTGCTGAAAGTTTATAGTGGTCAAAACTCCATACCACCACTTTGTTTGATTTTCTCTGAACCCTAACTATAATATTGCGATTACTTTGTGTTTTGGCATATATTCTATAGTATTCTTACGTTCTCGCTTGTTTTGATCATAGTTGTTGTTCTGAACTTCATTGCATGGTTGTGACTTCTGTAATTTCTATTATTTTTTTTATCTTTATCATCATGTGTTAATGACCATGGTGAATTTTGGACATTTGGTGGCTAAGGATTATTCTGTTATCTAACTATTGATCTTTCTAAATTGTATGCATTTGCAACCTATTGTACTTCAAATTGTGATGCTGTGTGCTGTCAAAATTTTTGGTATAAATTGTAAATTTGAACACTACCATTTTTTTTGTGTTGATTAAAAACTTGTTAAAATTGTTTTAGTTTGTTAGATTTTTAATGTAATTGGTAAATCTAGGATAAAAATGACTAGAATTAATGTGTTGTAAAGTCGACGAGTAAGTTGCAAATAATATTAATTGAGTTGTATTAGGTTTAGAGTTCGAGAATGGAAATAAGGAAAAAGTGGCGCTGCAATATCGCTAGATTGTCGCTCTGACTTTGCTCGAGCGGCAGAAGTAGAAACATTGTCGCTCGCCTGTCGCTAATCTTTCGCTCGAGCGATAGTGTTTCCCGAAAAATTTTAATTTGCATTTTTAAGGCTTTTTGTCAAGCCCATTCAACCCTAAACCTAAACTATAAATACTAGCAAGCCTCTGAATGATTTTTTCAAGATTGATCATTGAGAAAATACATACTGCTCCATATCTTCTTCATCAAATAAGTTTTCAACCTTCATGTTTTGATTTATTGTTAGCGGTGAAAACATCAAATTCATAATCCAAATACCAAACTGCTACTTCATACACATCTGTCAGAATTCTGAAGATCAAGAAAAGGTGACTGGAGTTTCAATTGTTGAAGAACTTGGAGTTCTTTGTTGATCTATACGAGATAGACGAATTCATAAAATCGGAAGTTAGTGCACGAGCACGTAATCGAGGAAGGCTTTGAAAATTGCAACCGGGAATTGGTGCAGGAGCACACAATCCAGAAGGGCCGTGGGAATTGCAATCAGGAGGTCAGAAAGTAATAGTGGTAGTTATGTCTAGCGGACTATAAGTTCAAAATTCGTTTATAGTGGATTTCCGACTAGCAAAGTGTCGACAGTTTTACCTAATTGGGGTTTCTCCGTAATCTTTCTGGTTGTTTATTTATTTATTACTTTCATATAATTACAGCAATTCAACTTAGGAAAATTGATTTGATTGATTAACTATTTAGAGATAATTAATAGTGATTTTTTGCTATTTAATTACTAATTTTTAATTCCGCATAATCACCTATTCACCCACCTCTAAGTATAATTTGGATCGAACCTCGTAATTTCAATCAGCATCGATCAAATGATTAAAGTAAAATATCGACACCTCAAATGTAATGACCTAAGCCTATAATTTATTTGGGCCTTTGGAAGTAGTATAATTTAATTAGAGCTACTCATGGCCCGATCATTTACTCCTTAGATGGTTTTTGGTGTTTGGCCCACTTATTGGTTACCTATTAGTTGCCTTTTGGGCCCAATCCACGAATTAAACCTAAAAGCCCATTTTCATTATATATATTGAGAGCTCCTTTTGTATTGTGAGACACGTTATTTGCTTAGCCCTTTTTGAGAGATAATCGGCTACGTCTTTTCTTAGCTTTGTGCTCTCCCTTTTGCAGTGCTTTTCCATCTCTCTTTTAGCCTTTGTGGCTGCAATAACCTCTCATTCTTGTGTCCTTAGTGGGCCATACACGAGCATCCGGAGTTGGGTGTGGTTGTAGGAGTTTTGGGATGGAACTTTGTTGGTGTCGATTTCGGTATAGGTGATATACCGAGCCCGAAAACCTTCGGTGGTTGATTATTCTGCTGAACAGCTATTTGGTTTGATATAGTCTTGTGGTTTAAGGCTTGTATGCATCTTGTCTTCCCCTCCCATTTGTAACCTTATTTTCTTATCGATGAATGGTGGGATCTAAGACGAATCCCCTAGACATGGGCAGATAGTTCACATAACATCTGTTTTTGTTTATAATTTCGAATTGTAATTGATGCTTAGAAGCTAGGGTTGATAGGACAAAGGAGAGAATTACATACAATGTTAATAATCTGTGGTGCTCCAGGTCCTGCACCAAGGTGCAAGATATCAGATTTTATTATCACTAAGAAATAACTTTATATCGTGGAAATCCAAGTTATAGTTACCAATCTCAAGGTCATGCCAAGGATGGGCAGCAACTGATCTCCTGGACAAAGATGATAGGATCCTCTCATTTAAGCGGGGAGCACGCCTTTGTGTGGAGGCTTGAACTCCATTTTGTTTTGTCATGTCACTCATCTTTTTTTTTTCTGAATGATGAAGAAATTAGATGTGAGGTTGAAAATTTCCAGAATCAGTCTCTTATGTGTGAGCTATATGTTCATATGCAGGTGCATCATTTGCTTATTCTGATATGAGCTTCTATTAGATCAAAAACTCAAAAAGGAGTTGAGTGAATGCTTTTTTGCACCATAAGAATCTATATCAATTTCTTTTAAAGAAAAAAGGGTTTATTCAACATACTCGGAGCTGGAATATTTACATAGCAACATCTCGGTTTAAGATTGTGAAACATTCAGGTTGTTGAATCAAATGATTTCAGTTTAATTTCCCTATGAAACATGAATTTCTCTGATTATGTATGATCAATATTTCCATATTTCTTTCAGAAGATCTGTTGGTGCAGAGGCTATGGGAATTTTTTGCTGAAACGGGTTAAAGAAGTCTGCACAGGTTAGCTCACTAATCCGATTGTTCAAGACTCATTGAAAAACAGAAATCATCCTACCAAGCAAATATCTTGATCTAGAAACTCGAAATAAATATGCTCCAGCTATCTATACATAGTATTACAAACATTAAACCACAGCCCAGAAATCATATATATGTTATGTCTTGATTTCGAGAATCAAGACGAGATAAGATAACAGCAAATCTGGATATAGAGACGAAACTTGACGAGGAGGATCAGGAGGAGGAGGAGGAGGGGTAGGGCGCAGATGACTCCATCATTTGGTTTTTGTGCTCAGCTTAAATAAACAACTTGCAGGACACAGAAATGACTCTGTCTAGATTAATTTTATTTTAATAATGAGTAATATGCATAAATCGAGATTGGGACTTGATCTGAACTGAATTGTTTATTGGTTTGTTGAGGTTTAATTGTTGGTTATGACTCACTTGAATCGGCCTCCACGTCGTCTTAAGACATAATCAATTATTACACGTAGAATAAAAGTTGGCAGCCGAGCCAGGTCGAGGTTTGAATAACTCCCACTCTGTTTCATCATCATGAATTTCAGATTTAATTTAATTCTCTTGTATTTATCATCATTTTGATCACCGTCTGCACTATAATGAATTGCTTGCCAATTAATGAATTATTGAAGCAAACAAATATTTAAAAACCAAAATTTTGACCGAAAATTTTCCATACTTGTAATCTACTTTCAATTTTATTATACTTACACTGGTTGATAGTTTTGTTTACAGTTTTTGACATGGCACATAGTTTTACGATTGATTTTAACAAAACTTATTCAAATTAATGGCTTCGATTTTGATACGACCGACCAATCAACATCAACTCTCATATTCATGATAATGCGTGCCCGAATTCGCATTGCTGATACTATATTGGAACTATTTAGACTAACTTTCTCACAAGGTACACTTTTCTTCTCGATCGTGTTCGACCTAGTATTAGCACATTCATTAGTACCCTTATATTTCCTCCTATATAGAGGGTATTAGGTCGTGTCTCCATTCTATGTGCCATGATGGAGAGAGTTACAAGTCCAAATACATTTTTGTTCTCTTTTGCAATAGTAGCATCGAGTGTACTAGCTCTCACTTTGAGAGTGAAGCACCTTAAATCGAGTATTATTCTTGCTCTCTTTTAATCCGTAACAGTTTCTCCATATACTAATCAATCAAAAAGCCAAACTACTTAGCCATTCCCTTGCATACATTATTGCATAAATATAACTCATTCTTAAGCTATAAGCGTTGACTTTGATTAAACAAATTATATTATCCAGCTATCGTGATCTTCACGATAGGTTCGAGCAAACGAACCTTTTTACACTCATTTTTCATAATCTGAAAATGTACAGTAATCAAGAAAAAGATATTCGGAGAAAGAATCCAATCACAACCTTCATGGGTAATATATGTTACTTGAACTGTTAATAAATAATCACAACCCAATATCTTCACTTTGTTGGATCAATATTCGCAATGGCGAGGTCAATAATGTAGATTAAGCTGGAGTAAATCACATCGAACTTTTAAGATGAAGAAACTGGCGTGTGTTCGCTTTCCTGAAAAAGATATTTGCCCCTACCATCGGTGATGCACACGAAAAAGCAAAATGCTTCCAGGATACAATGGAACCGGAATATGTTGTTTGTGTCGTGCACTAACAAAAACAATTCCGAAGAGAGAAGAAGCCAATATGGAGAAGCTCGGGTTATGTACTTCCGAATTTACAAAACATGAACAAAGCTATAAAGAGATAAAATTCAAGCATACGGAAAATAATGTTTTATGGAAAATGATGAAATCTATCTCAAACTGAAAATCAACAATCGTATTTATAAATTGCTAAACAATTTTTCCCAGGAGTTGCAACATTTTATTTGAGTCACAACTATTCAAAATGATAGTTATGTAATGGAATTTGGGTGAAAAGTGTCCATCACAATGGTTATAAGCATGAACAGGTGCGACGCTGATCTGCATAGAGGGTGGCCTCCGTATGCTAATTGGGTGGTCGCCCACCCATGGCATGCAGATTTCCCTGCATGCTGTAGCCTGGTCGACCAAATGCATTGGGCAGCCGCTGACAAGCCCTTTGGGGTCTCGGCTAGGCCTCCTACGTCCTCCACCACTTAGAACGTTCCCCATATGATCACTTAACTCATGCTAACTCTCTATTGCATCTTACAATGTTGAAAACCAACATTATTTGAAAATTCTCCAACATACTCTGTCCATGTTTCATACATGATACAGATCCATATCATTGGTAAGAAAAATATCATTTTTGACTGTAGGAAAAAGGACTTTACAGATGATTTAACACGCTGTAGGTTAACAGTAAATATGAGTGCAAAATGAAGCTGATGATGTCGCGGGTGTAAGTCTTCAAATGCATAAATTGAGATATAAGTTTTACTAAAATAACTGATGCATAGATTGAAAAAAAAAAAAAAAAATACATTTACGAACATGGGAACCGCACCCCCACATAAAAAATAGACGGTAATTTCAACCGGAATTTTATAACCAGCCTTATCAGCAGTCCTGGCATTGTAATCCTTATAGAAAGCCATTATATTCACACCCTTCGCACCCAATGCTGGCCCCACAAGTGGCACTGTGGTCCCTTTCCCTGCCTCCAAAGCCAACTCCACCATCCCAACCACTGCCAGAATTGAAATCCCCACACATATGCACAAAACTCGAAAGGAGAATAAAGTGCCAGAAAGGGTCCATAAAAGTTTATGTGAAGATGAGCTAGCCATAGATAATCACAAACCAATAACTAACATATTGTAAATTCAATGCATACTTGTGCAGATTGATTTCTTAAACATTAGTTGCTTCATTTGGATTGTAGGAAAAGAAAAAAGGAGTGTATTTGAGTGTGAAGCAATAGCATTGGAAATGAAAGAAGGCACTTTACAATAATTATTAATAGGGTTGTGAACAAATCTTCATTTCCGACACCCCAACAAATTAATGTCTGATACATATGAACTCTGTCAACCCATGTTTTATTTGCATGTATGAAAACGTTAAATGCCAATCAAAATATATGTTCACATTTTAAAGCGAACGAAGCATCAGCGGTGCAAGTTTGTTTGTTAATATTACTGTTAACTATTCATTTTTCTTTATTTTAAATCTCAAGGGGACAGAAACTGAAACAGAATCAAGCTTTTTTGCTCCATCTCAACGTTTTGAGTGTTCAGGGAATGGACAACATCAATTCATTCCACCGCTCTTCCAACATGTTTCGGGCCTGCACTATGATAACTAATGAGAAAAGTTGATAAAGAACGAAAATAAAATTAGCAACAAGAAATCGTCAAAGTGGAAGGTTTGAACACAATTATGAATCGATGTCGTATTTGTAGCAACCGGGTTAAGTTCTTGAAGGCTTTATGGCAAATAATTTATAAGAGTAAACAAACCTTAATTCAAGTTTGAATCAAGCAAACAAAACTTGAAAAAATGAACAAAATTATAAAAACTTGGTTTGATCTAAGATTTTGAATGTAATGAAATCAATTTAATGTTTGTCATATATTTTTAATCATGAAAATCACTCATATATATATAATTACAATCACTATACACGAAAATGTGCAAAAACCAAGCCAAAAAGGGGTAAAATCCTTCAAAACGATACCAGAATTCAAAATTCCTATGGGCGATCGCCCAGTTCAACAAAATGGCCATTGTAATTGCAACACAAGTTCGGACGGCCATCCAGACCATTTTTCAACCTTCACACTTTTTGTTTTTATTTTGTTTTCGCTTGTTTTTCTTGTGATTAACCATTTTCATCACTTTCAAAATCACTCATCATTGTTAATTTGAATAATATTCAACAATTATCCACTTGTTCAAATATAAAATGAGTACAAACTCAAGTTTGACAACACTTATTCATAGAGTATGGATATTTTTTATTTGAATTCAACCTTAATGTAAATCTCACAAAGTAATCATCGAAATAATAGGTAGCATGAAAGTTTTGAACCCATTATTCCTTGTGATGATACCGATGAAATCACACACAAGTATCAAGGGTTTCAAGTTCCACACAAACTAGTTTAGCGCTTTTCTGATCTTGCGCTTCGTCTATTCATAAAGTTTTAAGAGAGAAACTCCAACTCCCTATTGAAGCAACACAACCTCGAAATTTATATAGGTAAAGTTCTTGCAGTATCTTTGTCACTTTTAGAAATACTTGATTCACCAATCTGAACTTTATTAAAAATTATTGTATAGAGATTTGTGATCCTAGTATATTCATCATACATTCGAAAGCTCCAACTTACATTCAACATTATTTGCATTTAGTTAATTCATTCATAATTGCATACTTATCATTATTTTTTAAAATAAACATTCTCATCTTTTTATAGTTTCGGTTAAGGTCATGGTAGTTAGAATTAGAACTAATCACGGTAGTTAGAATTAGAACTAATCAATTTTCGTGAGAACGATACTCGGACTCAAAAAAGTCAACTTTATTACTTGTTAACGATCCGTACACTTGCGGTGATTTTAATCCGAAATATATTTTTGTGAACAAGTTTTTAGTGCTGTTGCCGGGGATTGAATTTAGTTCAATTCGATTTATTTTGACAGTAATTCGAATTTTAGTTTTATTTTTAATTATTTGTGTTTTAGTTAGTAATTTTTTTATCCAAGTACTACTTTTGATTCTTCTTCAAGTCTTGTATGCGAAGGTGGCTTGATGGTGACATGATTCCAGCTGATCCAGAAATCGAACACACTTTCCATCATAGACAAAGAGAAGCAAGAGTTGTACAATAAATGACTAATGCGCAAAACGAACAAGTGGTTCAAGTCCATGAAGAGGAAATTGTTGATGAGTGAAACATGCTGGTTGGGGACTTCATGATATCGCAAATCATTCAGAGTCAATCTAGCATCATCTATCTTCCTTTTGGACATCCTAACTTCCAATTGAAGACAAACTTCATATACCTATTTCAAAATGGACATCAGTTTTATGTCAGAGTTGAAGAAAACCCACGTACACACGTCTCTCTATTATTGAAGATGTGTCAACACTTTTGATATCTGGGTATCTCAGATAATGCTATCAGACAAAGGCTGTTCCCACACACGCTACGTGATAAAGCACTGGAGTGGTTAGAATCTCAACCTATCGCCGCATCAACACATGGAACGACCTAGCTCAAAAATTTTGTATAAAGTTCTTTCCACCGGCCAAAATTGCAAAATTGAAGCATGACATCTCAATTTTCAGCCAAAATGAAATGGAATCTTTAGATAAAGCTTGGAATTGGTTCAAGAATATGCGAAGGAAGTGTCCATCATTCAAAAACATGGTGGATTTTTCATCGAATGGTTCAGTATCAACAAGAACCATTGATGACGCATTAAAATTATTCGAAACGGTGGCGACTACTTCAGCAATGTGAGCTTCTGAATGTGTGGTTCAGAGGAAAGCACCATAAGTATATGAGGTAGATGCTTACTTAACCTTATGTGCGAAGATAGACTCATTATTCCATAAGGTGGAGAGCATATCACAAACAACTAATGTTGCACAAACCAAAAAACTAAGCTGTGAGGAGTGTGGAGCAGATCATAACACAACAAATTGTCATATTCTGGTCCAAGGTATGGAACGAGTGGATTTTGCACAATGGGGACAATATCAACAGAATAATCCACAGTGAAATACTTACAACCAAGGTTGGAGGAAACACCCAAATTTTTCACTTGGGCTAATCAGAATAGGCCGTAGGATCAGTTTCAGCAGCAGGAGAAGAAATTTCAACTGGAAGAGATGCTCGGGAAATTTATGGAAAAAACAAATCAATACATGGAAGCTAACAACCAGTTCATGAGGAAAACCAAAACAACTCTCTGAGATCGAAGTACTGCTATTAAAAATCTGAAGACTCAAGTTGGGCAGATTGCACTTTCTATAACAAACAAAGTACCAAGTGCCCTGCCAGCAATACTGAGATTGATCCAAAAGAGAAGGTAATGGCCATACGTATTTTGGGGAATGAAAGAATTGAGGATCCATCTGTGAACGTAATCACCACTAGGAGTGGGATTCAATTACCAGAAATACATATCAAGAGGCTGGTTGCGACTAAAGATACAATACGTTCTTTAGATGAGAAGGAAGTGGAACTGACTGAACAGACAACAAAAGCAGATACTAAAGAGAGTTCGGGTACACCACGAGTTAAGGCAACCTTTCCTATTCCATTTCCACAAAGGTTGAAGAAACACAAAATAGACAAACAATTTGAGAAGTTTTTGGATATACTCAAGAAACTCCACATTAATATCCCGTTCATAGATGCAATTAAACAAATTTCAGACTATGCAAAGTTTTTGAAGGATATGATATCAAAGAAGAAAATGTTTCCAGAATATGAAATTGTGGCACTGACAGAGGAAAGTAGTGTCAGATTACAAAAGAAACTACCTCCCAAGTTTAAGGATCCAGGGAGTTTCACCTTACCTATTTCAATTGGAGAAGGTGATACTTTTAATGCTTTATATGATACTGGTACGAGTATTAATTCGATACCACTTTCTATTTTCAGAAAACTCGATTTGGGATAGGTTAAAGCAACAAGAGTGACTCTGCAGCTGGCTAATAGATCCCTTACTCACCCAAGAGGGATTATAGAAGATGTGCCGATGAAAATGGAGAAATTCATCTTCCCAGCGGATTTCCTTATTCTAGACATGGATATTCTAATAATCTTGGGGAGACCACTCTTAGCAACAGGTCAAACGTTGATTGATTTGGAGAAAGGTGAGGTAATTTTGAGGGTAGATGAGAAGCAAGAGGTTTTTACATTATATAATCCATCCAAACAATCATCAGCCATCGACAAGTGTCAGTGTGTATCAATGAAGATGAACTATCTCTTCAACAAAATTGCCAGAAGAGAAAACTAAAATTTGGCGGATTGCTTGGTAAAGACAAGAATGGAGAATTTTTAAGTGTGGAGAACTAAAAGAGGATGCAACACTGGAAATTTCAAGGAGTATAATGGTGAAAATTTTCAACTTGAACCACCATGAACTTACCGAAGTAAAGTCAAGTTATAAACTATAAACTAGCGCTGGTTGGGAGACAACCCAACAATTCTTCCCTTTTATTTATTTTGTTTTATGCATTAGGTTATTTCGTATTTTGATAAGTTTTAATCATGTTAAGTCATTCATCATCTTTACAGAATGCAATGAGTTTATGCATTGTCCACACTTCTTTTCCTCCATCATTTTTCACCTCCACATTGATCAAGGAGGTATCTCTAGCCCCATTTCCTTTATCTTTATGTGAATTTGTCATTAATATTATGTGCCCTTAAGTTTGCATTTTTTTATCATTTAAATATTGAAGATAATGTTCTCTATAAGTTTGAGGGTGAGAATATTTTCATTCATCATGTTACCACAGTTTTTTGTGTAATTGTGTGAAAAAAAAAATTTGCAGTTTTTATTCAGTTTTTATCTATTTTGTTTTCTATCTTAAATTATAATAATTTTTTGTGTACTTGTGTGAGTTTGATGACATTACTGGCTATGATATTGAATATTGAAATGGGTATGAATTGTGAATAATGGAAATAGTGCATTATTAGATTAATCAAAACTTGTTTATGTGAACTTGACATTCCTTATGCACAATACTCATTGTTGACATATTGAGTTGGTGATTTGGATCAATATGTAGAGAATAGTTGAACATAGAACGTAGACCCAAATAACCTCTATTATAATACTTCTTAATCCAAATGTAGAGCAGTTTGGAGATGGTTGAGCTATTATAGGAAAACATGGAGATAAGTAGGGATTCCATGCATGATATTATCTTGTGTGGGTTGTCTTAAACCAAGAGACAAGGATGAGGGAAAAATTTTAAGTTAGAGGTTAGTTTTAGAAACTGGATGTCTAAAAGAAAATGAGCATTGCACTAATCCTTGAATAAATAAAAACATATTTTCGATCATGTATAACTCGAGTGATTAATCATGTGAAGGTGGTTTAAAACCTGGTGCCATATGGTCAACGGACTTGGGAGTCATCGGCCTAAAACTCGTTACATAGATTATATAGAAAACAAATGAGAAGATGCTAATATATATATATATATATATATATATATCACAGACATTCGGTCAATAGAACTATACATTTAATGAAAGACAAGTAACTTAATTTAGTTTTAAAAGTTGAAGCAATCAAAAATGTAAGAGAATCTCAACTTGTTGAAGTGTGAAGTTATAATAGTAAGATCTATCCAAACTGAAAGAGGGTAAGGAATATAATTGAAACTAGAAAAAAAATGGGAAATGGACTAAAATGAAAGAAAATCAAAGTTTGGGAACCAATGTGCAAATAATCAAAAGATGACCACAAAGAGGAATTGAAAATATGAAGATGTCGAGGACTAATTGAGCATTGGAATAACACATTTGAAGAAAAGGAAGTGGGAAAAGAGGTCAAGAAATACAAAAAGAAGCTCAAATACTAATTTGCCATGTTTTGGAAGTTCTTAATACTATGCGGTCGCATAGTATTAAAATCTATACAGTCACATAGGTGCTTTCAGTGAATTCCAGGGTGCAATCCATGAGAGCTATGCGGTCGCATATGAATGTACTGTGTGGTCGCATAGTAAAAAATTTGACGCGAATTTCCGATTTCCTATTTTGATTCAAATACCTATGGAAACAAATCTTAGGTCAGATATTTAAACCCCTAGGGCTGTCCAGAACGAAAGAGGGAGATGGGAGAATTCTTTTGATAGAAGAAAAGAGGCAAGAACGTGAAGATCAACATCACTAAGCGAAGATTGAACTCAAGAATTAAATTGGTGATGTCGTTCTTTATTTATTTTTCTGATTTTCTTCTTTCCACTATGCTAGGCTAGATTCATTCTGTACTAGAACTAGATGAACTATATAATATGATTTTTATTTCTTAATTTTACATTTTTGACAATTAAAAACACGTTTTGGGATATTTGAATGATTTATATGAATTTCTTTTCTTCATGATTATTGTATACGTAATTGTGTGAGTTTGGTGACTTATTTCATATATTCGAAAGAAGGGAAATAAGTTCGACATATATAAATCATCATATGGTCCGATAGAGAATAGAAATATACTGATATGCCTTATATGAATCTTTAAGTATTCATAAAAACTAATGCATTCTTGTATGTTCTCATCCGTCGTAGAGATATAGTCGGGTTACATATTTTAATAGGTTTACCTTTGCTCGAGAGAGATTGTTAAATAATTTAGGAGTATTGATTCTTCAATATTTCAACNAATTGCATACTTATCATTAATTTATTAAAATAAACATTCTCATCTTTTTATAGTTTCGGTTAAGGTCACGGTAATTAGAATTAGAACTAATCAATTTTCGTGGAAACGATACTCGGACTCAAAAAAAATCAACTTTATTACTTGTTAACGATCCGTGCACTTGCGGTGGTTTTAATCCGAAATATATTTTTGTGAATATGAATGCTATGTCGGGTCTTGTAAATTGCATAGTATACATTAGACTCTTGATAGCACTTACATACTCAAGTTGTGTTATAGCTTTTACATCATTCTTTACAAGTTTTAAACTTAGATCGAATGGAGTGTTAGCCGCTTTGATGTTTAAGTGTTTGAATTTATCAATCACATTCTCAACATAATGTGATTAGCTCGACATATAACCCCCACTAGTCTTGTTAACTTTGATACCTAGTATGGTATCCACTTAATCAAGATCTTTCATTTTAAATGTAGAAAATAGAAACCTCTTTGTTTTTTATTTGCATTTTATTGCTTACAATCAAAATGTTATTCACATATAAACAAATGAGCACAACATGATTATCACAGACTTTTGAATATAAACATTTATCAACACTATTATGTTTAAATCCAAAAGATATTATTGCTAAGTCAAACTCTTGTGCCATTTCTTTGGTACTTGTTTTAATCCATATAATGATTTTATTAGTTTACATATTTTATCCTCATTTCCAAGTAGAACAAATCCTTCCAGTTGTTCCATAGGCCTCCACATCGAAATCCCCATTTAAGATTGTCATTTTAACATCTATTTGATGTATATGCAAATCATGATTGAAACTAAAGCGAATATAATCTTAATTGATGTTATTCGTGCAACTAGTGCATACGTGTCAAAATAATTTTTTTTTTTTTTTTGTCGATATCATTTAGTCACTAACCTAGCTTTAAAGTTATTAAGAGTACTGTCCGCATTGTATTCCTTCTAAATACCCACTTGCAGCCTATAGGTTTTGATCCAGATGGTAAATCGACTAATTCACAAGTATTATTTGATATTATTGAATCAATTTCATCATTTACACCATCCTTCAAAAATGTGCTATCTCTAGATAACATTACTTCTTGATAAGTTTTATGATCGATTTTCACTTGAAGAACATACAGAGTAGTTCTTGTGACACTCTTCTCATTTTCCTCAACTAAATAGAAAGAAAGAAATTGAGAGTCAAATTTATCCGGTCCTAGTACTTTCTTCTTTGGAGCTTTTTTACTTCTACGAAATTCACTTGTTTCAACATTCTCAGAATGTATTTCTATTTGTGATCTTACATCACTAGAAATCTCCACTTGAAGTACCCTTAGAGAATTATTATTTGAAGATAACGTATTCTCAAAGAACTCTACTTCATGAGATTCAATAATAACATTGGTTTTTAAGTTTAATAAACGATATGCCTTGTTATTTTGGACATATCCTACAAAAGCGCATTTGATCCAATAGGACTCAACTTAATCCTTTTAGGATCTATATTCTTATTATGAGCAAGACACTCCCACACTTTGAAATAACCAATGTTCGATTTTCTCCCTTTTCATAATTCATATGGAGAAACCTTAAATCTTTTAGAAAAAATCATATTAACTATGTGGCACATTTAATAAAGTTTCACCCCACAAATTAGATAGCGATTTAGCATTTAATAACATAGCATTTATCATTTTAACTAGTATGATATTTTTTCTCTCAGCCAAATCATTTTGTTCGAGTGTTCGAAGTGCACTACATTAATGTATTATGTCATGTTCACAAAAAAAAAATTATATTCATTAGAGAAAAATTCACCTCCCCTATCACTTCTAAAAATTTTAATCTTTCTATTTAATTGATTTTCTACTTCGACTTTGTATATCTTAAATATGTTAAATGCTTCATTCTTATGTTTCATTGAGTAGATATAGCAAAACCTAGAATGATCAACTATGAATGTTATGAAGTATCTATTACCTCCTCTAATTAAATTTTCTTTTAATTCACATATATCGGAATGAATCAAGTCTGCGAAATTAGATTTTCTTTGAGTAGTATGAAAATGTTTCTTAATCATTTTAGACTTAACACATAATTCACAATTATTATATTCTATGTTTTCACATGAAATCATTCCGATTTTAATCATTCTTTTTAAAGTAGAAAAGTCAGTATGTCCTAGTCTATCATGCCATTAAAAAATAGATTTAACAACATAATTTAAATTTATAGTTTCAATGATATTGTTATCAATAGTACAAAGTTTGACTATTCCGTTACTAGAATAGCCTTTTTTTCCAACAAATATACCATTCCGAGAAAGTATAACCCAACTCATATGTAGACTTTATTCTCGATTTTCCCAACAAATCACCACTTACAAGATTTATGTTCATATCCGATATATGCAATACATTTATTAATATGATATTCTTGTTGGATGTGAAATGTAAGTACTTCATTTGCCAACAACCTCTGATTGAACTTCATTCCCTATTTGAATGTGTTCGTCATCCACTTCTTGATAGATTTTGAAAAGGAATCTATCATAGCACACATGTATGGTGGCACAAATATCATACGACCATCCTTGAATCCTTCCTTTGACCGAATTCATAATGTTCACAGTAGCAATAATATTGTCAATGAAGTTCACTTTGCCTTCTTGTTTGTGATGTCTACAATGTCGAGCATACTGTTCAAGTTTGCCACACACGTAACAAGAAACTTTGAATTTCTTCTTGTTCTTATTATCTTTGTTGGGATTTATGGATTTTCTCTTCTTGGAATCTTTATTGTATTTGTTTAGTTGATCCACAGCATGGGTTTTGAAAGTGCGTGCCCTCATGAGAATGTTCATTCCCATCTCGTGCCCTTGACTCTTCCTCAACTTGAAATAATAAAGGCACTTTATCCAAAAATTTGAAATCAAAATATTTAGAAATCAGAAACTTTTTGGTACTTTTTTTCTCGGCCTTGTATTTGGTTTCCAACGATTTCCATATCTCTTTTGCCAATGTTTTATTTGTGCAAAGATCATATAGACGATAGGAGATAGTGTTCTGAATGTGTCATCTACATATCAACTCATCTTCTTGTCTCTTCTTCCTTTCCGTCCTTGTTTCATCGATGTCATTTGGGGTTGGTTCCGACAATAACGCCAAGTCTAGATCCAAGATATAAAAGATCTTCAAGGTTGTAATAAGAAACTTCAATTTGTCCTTCCATCTTGTAAAGTTCGACCGTCGAATTTGTCAAGCCTTAAAAGGTCTTAATCCAGCCTCTTTATTGTAGCCATGATTGTTTCGTTCTCCATGTTGAAAGTATCGTTTGAGATTGATGAGGAATGTTGATGAATAATGAAAATAAAACCAGCAACAAAAAATCATCAAAATGAAATGTTTGGATACGATTATAAATTGATGTCCTCAAACGATATTTGTCGTCATCGAGGTAAGTGATTGAAGGCTTTAAAGCAAATAGTTTGTAGAAGTAAACAAATCTTAATCCAAGTTTGAATCAACCAAACAAAACTTGGAAAAAAGTACTAAAGAACAATGATAAAAATTTGGTTTGATCTTAGATTTTGGATGTAATGGAATTAATTTGATGTTTGTGACATGTTTTCAATCATGAAAATCATTCATATATATAGAATTACAATCACAATACACTAAAAGGTGCAAAAACCAGGCCAAAAGAATTAATTTGATGTTTGTGATATGTTTTCAATCATGAAAATCATTCATATATATAGAATTACAATCACAATACACTAAAAGGTGCAAAAACCAGGCCAAAAGGTTGTAAAACCCTTCAAATGACACCAGAATTCAAAATTCCAACGGGCAAATCTTTGTACTAAACGAGCGCCCAAATGGCCACTGTAATTGCAACACGAGTTCGGACGGTTGCCCAAACCATTTTTCGACATTCAACAATTTTGTTCTCGTTTTATTTTCACTTGTTTTTCTCGTGATTAACCATTTCTATCACTTCCAAAATCACTCCTTATTGTTAATTTGAACAATATCCAACAAATACATGTTCCATGCTTGAGTTGATGCGGCACATTCTGCAATGGAGAAGCTTGGGTACAAGAAAGTCTGCTTGCAGATCTTGGAGACAGGGTGGCCGTCCAAGGGGGACGCAAATGAGGCCGGGGCCACGTCGAAGAATGCCAGAAAGTACAATAGGTATCTGTTGATTGCAGAGAAAAAGGGCACACCCATGAGGCCTAATCTAGATTTGAATGTTTTATGTGTTTGATTTGTTCAATGAGAATATGAAACCAGGCCAGACGTCTGAAACGGAATTTCGGCCTTTTCAAACCCGATGGAACCCCGGCATATGATCTCGAATTCTACCAGGCTCTGTTACTAAGAACATGACCAGCGATGGTGGCTCCTCAGCCACGTGTGATGGATTATTCGCTCTTCCTCCGGCTACTTGTCCATTACTTCTGTTTCGGTTAGTCTTTATTAACTCTGCTCCTTATCTGCTTACAATTTTACCACCAAGAAGCTGAAAGTGAAAGTGAATGAATAGTAACTTTTTTTTGTCGAAATAGTTTTCTTGATATTCTATGATTACAAGTGTTTCTGTAGCATTGGTTTCGTTTTCATTAAGAAATATATTCATCAGCGTAATAAAGAAAGAAATACAATCAAAATCACACAAAGCATCTAAAGCTGACAATGCAAGCTAGTAGTAGTAATTGACGAGTATTTTAAAATTTGCAGGATATAGCTTGTTCGACATTATTACCAATTTTGTGCTTGCTTTTTATAATGGTTTCAACATTTCAACGAGTATGACTCATCTGATGGATTTTACATTCTCCTCTTTGTATTTTGTTTAGCATTATAGTCACTAAAAACAGGAAGGAAGCACCTTGTTTTTGCAGTGGGATTCTTCCAATGAACCTATCACCATTTCATTTTTCCCAAAGGCATTCCTTTCTTTTTCTAGCACATTGTTTGGGTAAATTAGGGTTACTCTACCCAACCAATCACGTACTATGGTTATGAATTCCCAACCTTCAACAATAAGGATCTGAATATGTGAATTTGAGTCAACATATGACCAAACCAGTAAATGTGGTTGATAAAATTGAACGCGTATTCACTTCACTTAAAATTGGACGACGAAACATTAAAACTCAATTAACAATCTTCTCTAATTCAACTGATGGTCGTATTCGATTTTTGCATCCACCTTGACAATTTTCATAACACGACAAACCTAAAACCTCACTTTTAAAAGTTGGAGAATCACCACCACACCACATAAAAGGATGGCGAGTTCAGCCTTAACTTTCCTTATTTGTTTATTTAATATTCCACTAATGTACAACCATAAAGTTCTAAACCAAATATAAAATAAACTCTCATACCATAAATTTTCAAATGTTTATCATTTATGGGGGGGTGTAATTCAGTATGCCAAGAAATAGAAAAAAATCAATTATACTGAAAAATCCACTTGAGGACCACAAATCACGGGAAGCAGCTGGGAATTAGATGGTTGCACTTTATTTACAACAAACTAACTTCAACCTCAAGTCTAAGCTAGAGATGTCAAAATGGCTCGCCGGCTCGAGCTTCCCCTGGCTCGGCCCGGAAAAAGCCCAAGCCGAGGCATGCTTGAATATGAAAATAATTCATAGCTGAAGATAATTTTCAATAAATGGAACTTGAAACTAAACATGCATAATGCATTGCAACTTTATGTCTCCAAATCAACTTCAGAGAAACCACAAATATAATTAGCGAACTTGAAATAATTCAGTTAGCCTGTTAGCTGCTTAGACATAGTGAGAAATTCTAGAAGCTGACATAATAATCTAGCGCGTAAATTAGAGTTACATTTTTCACATCAAAATACAACTTTCCATCTCCCATATTACAATCAACCAGTCATACAAAATAATATGAAGTGGCATTTTAACATATGCTACACTGACAACAGGAGTTCACTGAAGATACACCTGACTAAAGGACGACAAAAGCTAAAAGGTGCTAACCATAAGAGAACCTAACCAGTGATACAGAAACTAAACTAAATGATTAGGATGTTAGTTACACAGTGCTAACTGCTAACCATAATGAGAATCTATCTGACCTCGTCAGAGCTAGCAGAAGTCTCGTTCTCAGCTAAAGATGTCCCATGACCCTGTTTCTCTTCTTCGCTGGACATACTATCTTCACCAGTATTAGAGAAGGATTCACTTTCATCATCACTAACAACATCTGCCCGGTGTCTCCTAATGATACCTTTTCCTTGCAAAGCAAGTCGCCTTCTCTTTCTAGCTTTTCGCTTACCTTTAGGAAAGTCTTCCTGATGTGACTCAAAACTCTTACTCCCAACATCCTTTGCATTTCTGTCTCTATTATCATTGTTATCCTCAGATTCATTACTAGCAGAATCAGTGTCAACCTTACGTCGCTTCCTACTTGTGCTGGTCTGGTAGAGAATTGTTCAACCCCACATTCAGTTAAAGTTATTACACATGTTCAAGCAACGCAATAAAATCAAAAAAGCAGTCATCTCAAATAAAGTAAATGGTATTTTGCACCTTCAGGTATAACGTAAAGTAAAAAACTCTTGAATTTTATATTTTGCAGGAGGAAGCAGCAATCCTACACGCATAATTTATCTTACTTTAGACATCAGAAATGATTGGTGAGGAAGGAGCACATGAAACCAACTGTTTCAAATTTTCTTCCTTTTTATAGTATGAACCCTTTTCAGCACATATTTGTTGCATAAAACACATAGGGTAAATAGGAGAAATGAAAACCTGAAAGCATGCACATTTAGCTCTGGGTAGAAACGATTTGGAAATATATGTTTTATGTGCGAGCTTGTGTTTTTCACTGGCCAGGGAGTGCTCTTATGCTCATAGTTCTGAGTCTTAAAATTGCTTCAGCGATCAATCAAGAACATAACCTGGCACATTGATGGGAATAACCAGAAGTCCAGACTCCAGATGACCTCAAAGCTACGCCCAATATTTCTTTTTAATATCATTATTCACTACGAGATAGGTCTTGCTACAGTAAAATGTCCAGGACTAAGAAATTGTAATTACTTTCAGCAAACACAAATTGCTAGTTATTAGCCACCCAAAACATTATCAATTTCGCCCATCAAGATGGAGATGCAACACTAACACACCATTTAATTCCCAAAGCATACTGCTGCACACATTTAGGGGGTTTTTTGGTAGAGATTAAAATTAGATTTTTAGGAGATTTTGATAGAAGTTTTTGAAATGTGTGGTTGAAAAGCTGTAGGACCCATGAAAATTGTTGTTAATATTGATTGTTTGACTTTGACTTAGATTAAAATTTGATTTTAATCCATACCAAACAAGCTCTTAGGTAGTTCAATGGACAAGATAGTTACTAATAAACATGCGGGATGTAAAAGTTCAAAAGATAGCAGAATGACATTTCCATTTCAATTTACTTGAAAATTATAGAGATACTCCTGAGCCAGATAAAATAAAATTTTGAGAGATAACAGAACAATACCTTTGGACCACGATCAACCAAGCGAGCCCATTCACTTCGATTCCTCAGACAATCAAGAACAGCCTGGGAGTGACTTGAATATGCATAACGCTCTCCATTATGCTTCCTCAAGTGAGGCCAATGCTGAAAATATGTGAAGATTGAAAATTACATTATTCACAATTTTATTTCAAGAATTGTAAAGAGCTTGGGCATGCAGAATAGCAGCTTATCATTTGATCAAAACACGCACCGGTACAACTTCATTACATAGTTCTTCATACGTCATGCGTTTGCCTTTACTCATGATCTCAGCAATCAAACCTATAATAAAAACATGATGGGATGGGATGGGACAGTTGCACCATACTGAAAAGCAAAATTTTGAAGATTTTCGTGGAAAGGCACAAACCAGGTAAAGTGCGATTTGTAGGACGGCCAACCATCTCCTGATCCTCTTGAGAGACGTTTCTTGGTGAGTGGTGAATAGATGATAAATTTTGTCCATTTGCTACATCAGCGGATGATAAACTGCTGTTCAAATTTGCTGTGGAGACAGCAGAGTTACTTGTCTTCATTGAGTGAGTGCCTTTAACTGATCCACCATCGGCTTCTCTTTTGGAAACAGAATCTGAGTTGTATCCAGGATCTCGTCTCCTGCTATCACGTGAAGAGGGCCTCTTAGCTTCATCGTCAACCTCCCGAGAACCATGTGAAGCATCTTTAGCAAAATCTTTGGTTTTTCTTCTAGAGCCCTGCAGAATTTATAAACAAGTTACCTGATCAGAATAAGTCAAAAAAAAAAAAAAAAAAATTCATACAGCTAAAGGTTCACTGAACAGAGAAGTCGAGCACGCTTACCAAGCCATGATCTTTTCCTCCACTAGTAGATGTTCGCTTCATTAGCATGCTTGTCTGCGTGGTAGATGTTAACTGAGGTAGACTACCAGCATGACGCATGCGTGATACCCTAGGCACTCGAGGAGAACTATTGAGTTCATGATGCAAAAGTAGAGCAAGCTGCATATGACATAGCAGACGAGGATAAGATTTCTTAAAAAGGAGGAAACTGAGAGGGATAGTACTGTCCATACCTCTTCATCACTCAGTATTGTGGATACACTGGAAGAAGCTGGAGCATGCAATAAAGATGCATTTCCTCTAGATGATGATTGGCTACCTGACTGATTCGTCTTTTCCTCTTTAAGAGGTAAAGCAGAATCTGTAGCTTTATTCTGAACATTTGACACAATCTCCGTCTGCTGTGAACTTGCACACTCACCAGAGCCTGGAGTAGCAAATGCATGGGACACAGAAGGTTCTTTAGTGGAGGAATGAATTGAAGAGTCCTTTGAATCAGATGGGGCTCTCTTAGAATCTGAAGCCTCTGATGACTTGGCTGGCTGAAGTATTTTTGAAGCAAAACTAGGACATCTTGGATGTTCTTTGGGTATTTTCTTCAGCCTCGCACATTTCTCTTCATCCCTACCTACATTAGTTGAGGCATTATCTTTCACACTTCTAACTTTGCTGTCAGACATTCCCTTCTGTCTAGTACCAGTATATTGATTTTGATTAGCTGCAGGTATCTGAATGTCAGAGGATTTTGACATCGCAACACTGGCTGATGTTGAAGGGGATTTTCCAACAGAAACTACTACCTTACGCTTATATGAAGTTGTTGAATGGTTTGTGACTGAGCCACTGGATTTAGATGAATCTAAAACTGGTTTTAACCCATGTTTATGTCCTGACAACATTTGTCTTGCTCCCATAGAACCTTCTGAACCTGTTGGTTCTTGCTTAGATTTATAGGTGTCACCTTGCAATTGATTAGTCTTGTCTTTAGAATTATAAACATCTAGCATCCTATCACCATCTAGTACCTGGCGGTCACTATCTTCTGGACCTATTATTGAGTTGTCAGTCACTTTAGTATTTTCAGACAAAAGATCAGAGGAAGATTCTGGGTGTCGGACAGCAGTTCTCATGCTGTCCATCTTAAAATCATCTGGAGATAAAGCACGGGCATTAAAGCATCCGTGATTATCAACATCTACCTCTGCTTTCAATTTCTTATCAGGCTGCAAAGAGTTG
The DNA here is from genome assembly GCA_903798345.1 of Fraxinus anomala. Taxonomy (NCBI): domain Eukaryota; kingdom Viridiplantae; phylum Streptophyta; class Magnoliopsida; order Lamiales; family Oleaceae; genus Fraxinus; species Fraxinus anomala. The sequence continues at coordinate 25,353 of CAIGRN010039983.1, forward strand.
GCAATCTCAATATTTGAATATTGGACATCTCCAGCAACAGGTTCTCTATCATGCAAGCCAATCCCAACGCTTCCAGTTCCAACTCCTTGAATATCTCCCAAGCTCTGAATATCGCTGACCACGACCTAATTTAAAATAAAATAAAATAAATAAAAAGGGTATCAATACAGCTAAAGATGTAAAACAGAAAATTCGAGGATGTGTCTAAGAATGTAATTACAAAGCCTATGACCTCTTAAAAAGCATTTCTATATCCATAATCAAGAAAATAACAGCTTGCAACAACTCAAAGGAAATAGGTCATCTTAATAGAGTCTGTTAACCTCTGCTGGAAAGAACTAGAACGAGAATACAAACAGCATATATATAATGTCTTATAATTGAAATGCACTGAGAGCAGATGAACATGACGTGCATGCCCAGCAAAATACTGAATGTTGTGCTAATTTTTTCTCATTTTAATTTTAATTTTTCCATCTATCTTTATAGGGCCATAATCGCTAGGCATCATGCCAATTATTTGCACAGGTTACATAGCAAACCATCAATGAAGCATGTGAATATCAAGTTGAAATTAGACAAAAGCAATTTTGTTCAGTGGTATATATACAAAACTTGCCGCATAATTTAACCATAATATGATAAGATATTAGTTTCTCTGAGACCGAGATTAATTAGAGCTAGTTGAATGGATTTTCATGAAGTTATATTGATGAAAGACTGAATACTCGAGTCAATACAGAGAGTATGAGAATACATCGTGCGCATTTAGCTGTACCTCTTCTTTTACAGGATTGCTCTGAGACTCATGGTGTTCTACCAATGATGCAACATCAACATTGGTTTTAAATGATACATCTGACCTCGCCAAGACTTGATGATGTCCATCATCTTCTGGTATTGCACCTCCTGAAGAATTATTTCTTAAAGTTGCCTGCTCCCTTGAAGTTACATCAGTAGAACTATCACAAAGACCATTAAATATTTGATCACCAAGAACATTCTTGCTGCCCTGACAATCAACGTTGAAAGTCTTGGAGTTTCTATCTTCGGAAAATTCTAATAGTTTTCCATTGCTTGAGAATGTGGAAGCTAGTAATGTATATGAAAAACAAAATCAGTTAATCAACCTACGACAGTTCGGGCACAAAATGCCAGTCCATCTTATTTTTCTAAAAATATATATATAGACACACGCACAAACTAGCATAATTCATATTGCCAATTGAAAAGGAAGAATCATAACTAAAAATTAGGAATCAAAAAATATATGAAATACCTGCATGAGACGAAAGAACAGCTCGTTTTTTAGAATTTCCTTCTTTCTCAATTTTTCCAGTTGTTTTCTTTGCATGTTGATCCTTCAAATTATCGAGCTCCTCTTTCTCATGCTGTTCACAGTGTTCCGGTGTAGGTTGCACTACGCTTCTCTCCTTCATCTGTTTTGGGGACAATAACTCGTGCAGCTTGCCTTCTTCGTTGGGACTTTTTACACCAATAGAATCCACCACAGGAGTGGGCAAAGTATTTTCCTTTTCCTTTGACAGAGAATATAAAACACCAGCTCCGTCATCAACTTGATTCCCATTTTGATCTCCACCTTTTTTACGCACCTCGTCTTCTTTTCCCTCTAGGACATCGTCATCCCACCATGGAAACTCCCTGTATTGGAAATTAAACTTTTTTGGCACATAGCCGGTTGCCTTCCACAGCTGTGGACCAAAAATTGATGACATTTGTGCCCCTGAGAACAACCCAGGATCACCACCCGGCACCCCTTGCACATGAACCCTCTCCTCCATCGGGATATCAGTCCACAACCTAAACGGCCTATGTGAGGAAACACTCGCTGGATTGTCCATCCTGAGCGTTTTGGTCGGCAATTCAACTAAAAACTGTGCGACCTCTGTCTCCTCGCTCTCATTCCTCACACTAGCACTGTTCTTGGTCTTACACTTATCGCAAGCAAAGGATTTATCGCTCTTGACGTAACGTGAACAGCGCGTGTGCACCCATACCCCGCACTCATCGCAATCTACCATCTCCTGACCGTCATCAAAATTAACTCCGCAGACGCAGTCGACCGTCCATGAGCCGTCCACCCAATCGTCGTGTGGGTCTGAGGTGGGAAGCCGATGAGACCCGCTCTTCATTTCTTACAAAAATCCCTAACCCTAACTCTAATTTCAATCAAACCCTAATTTCCACACATCCCAGCTACAATTCTATATGCCACGCAAAGACATTGAAATTCTTCCAGATAATTATCTTTTTCATACAAAGAGAAAATTGAATTAGAGAAAACGTACCTTAGCAAAAATTGTTGAACTTGGCAAATTTGTTTATCTGTTTGGTGAATATCCGGTGGACATAATGGTTTGTTTGAGAGGAAAAATAACGGACGGAACCCAAAGAGGGAGCGTTAAATGAGAATAGGATGAAGAATTGGCGTCGGTCACACGTTTTGATGTGGGTTACGGTAGCTTTAGCGCTGCTCCAAAATATCGTGATTCGCAACCCGTTTGTGACTTTCGGAGCATCCGACGCTGGTAAGGAATAGAATAGGCTCCGTGGGTGAAAATTAAAATACATATTTTAAACAAAATAAAAAGTAATCAATTAATTTTATGGAACCCAAAATTGTTTAACTAAACAACTCATCAACTTTTATTAAAATCTACTAAAAATTTAATTTTAATCATCAACAAAGGGGGATAGAGATAAAACAAATTAAGCCCCTATTTGACATTCTTTAAAACAAAATTTCAATCACACATTCACACAATAAAATATTTTGTGCGTAAATCTAAACCTCATTTGATGTCCATTATTAAGAAAAAATGGAGTTAATTGTTTGAACACTCATTGAACTTTACATAATATCACGTTTCACTCATCGAATTTACGTTTGCACGAATTTTGAACTTTGAACGACATTCGAATTTCCCTTATTACGAACGACGTTCCGAAATCTCATTCAAAATAGCACCTCATTGCTCGCTGAACTTTATGTCATCGCACCCCATCACTCCGTCCAAAATTCGTTTATAACCCTTGCCTACAGGGGAAAAGGAAAACACACGTAGCTAGTTAAATGTTTCCAACTCACAAATTAAATTCCAGGTTAGTAATTTGAATCTTCCAAATACACCTTAGCCAAAAGAAAATGAAAGCGTGAGAACTGATTCAATTGAAATCGTGTGTCTATATCCAAACGAAATTCCACTCCGAAATCAGAGATTGTTGTAAACCCTAACCCCAAAATCAAAGAACATATCACAATCGGAGGTCCTACCTTGACCACGAAAGTTGGATTTGTGAAGAATCCACATGGAGGGACCGAATCCAGGTAAATTCCAAACCCCTTTTTTTTTTTCCCTTTTTTATAGTATGGGTTTCAGGATAGAGCAAGGGTGGGTTTCAAAGAATGGAAGTCAGATATGGTGCATAAACTGAAGAGTTTATAAACCAAGAGAATATCATCAGCAATATCCTGCATAGGGACCAATAATTAATTTATTAATTAACAAAATTGTCACCGAATACCTGTAACATTTCAAATATAAAAGGACACTGTTGATCAAGTTTATGCTGTCTAATTGTGCAGTTTGACTCTGTTAAATTAGACATGAAGTTAAATATAGCTTTATTTGTCTGTGTTAATCTATTAAAGTTAAGACACTTTGGATTATGATGAAGTTTTTCTTAATCTAATAACGCTTTATTTCGTTGTAATTGATTCTGCAATTTTTATGAGTCCTTAATTTCCCTTTTTTACAGATATAAAGGATGACCCGGACTTCAGTGATTCGGGCAATAATATATCATCTGGTGAAGATGATTTGCTATTTGAAAAAAATGTGACGGAGGGAATTGAATTAGGCTGTGATTGGGGGGTAACGGAATGCAATGAAGATGGCCATGCGGCAACTACACACAATGAAGACCATGAGTTTGATGATTTAGAATGTCCCTCCTCTGAAGAATTGTTGTCCGGTACCTCATCTGACGATGAGGTCGACTATCGTTTTTTCAGAAGTTACGGCTGATATGGATATGCGGGATCCACAATTTGAGGTGGGACAGTTATTCAGTTCTGTTCAAGATTTAAGAAAGGGGCTTCGGACGTATGGTGCAATAAATGGATATAATGTATAGTGTAAGGCAAATGATGAAAGAAGAGTTCAAGGCATCTGTAAACTAGGCTGCGAATGAAGAATATGGGCTTCTAAGATGAATAATTCAGATACGGTTCAAGTGAAGTCATGCAGTCGGGATCAGTACAATCTTCATTGCAACTACATATTCATAGTCTATCAGTATATTGAGCAGTTCAAGGCAGATCCGGAGTGGAAAACGAAAAGTATTCAAGCAACCTTGAAGGAAAATTTGAAGCTAAATATTACTTGAAATGTCGCTTGAAATGCCCACACCCGACATCAGGAACCAACCGCAAACAGTTATTCAGGATGAAGGGCCAGCAGCTTCTATCCCTTTTAGTAATTGGACCAGCGTCTCACACACAAGAGATTACTGAGCAAATGAATTTTGAAGAAATGGATGAGCAAACCAATGCACCTTCCAGATCAAGAGCAGCAAGAACGGATGCTAGGAGACTTGCAGGGACTTCAGCACATTGAAGCCTGCTGTACAACTACTTTTGGGAGTCAGCCTAAACCTTAAAGTATAGGGAAGTTGCTGATTTTTAGGCTGTTTTTTATTTTTGACGTGGAAAATGAGTGATATTGTAACTTAACTGTGAGCATAGGTTTGGGGATTACTTTGATGCAAATCATTTTGTATATTCAGCCTGTTTTGTTTATTAACTCGCGTATATGTTCAATTAATTCAAGATGGCTATCTTTGGTGATTGTCATTGATGTAGCATGACTTTGTTATTGAATTTACAATGGATATTATGCTTGACAGAAACCTGTTTCTTACAGTTGATATTATTGTTTACTGGAGATTTTCCTTCATGGATAAGTAACATGAACAGCTTGGAACACTGATTTTTTTCTGAAATGCTTTTATGGGATCATTGCCAAAGTCAAGGGGAGACATTAATTTATTAAAGTTTCTTAGTTTGTCTGACAACATATTAACTGGTTGCCTTCCCAAATCCCTGACTTTGTTTCAAGAAATCAAATTACTGGTTCAATTCCTCCAGCTTCTAGCAAACTTTTTGAGTCAAAGAAACAAAATTGAAAGCATGAAAAGTCTAGTTCTTACTATACAAGCATGAAATTTATAGCTAATTCTTCTCCTCAATTACATTGTGAAAATTTTTCACGACTCTCTTCCGTGTCTCCTTTACCCATGCGGATGGTTATGTTGAGGGAGATCTCAAAATCCTTTTTTTTTTTTTTTGGGGCTGACCTTCATCCTTTAATGGTTTTCGTTTGTCGAGCGAGACGTTACCCCACTCGAAATCCCCTCGTCCTAGTGGTGGCAATTGAGTCGAGCGGCTCGTCGGCTCG
>CAIGRN010040001.1:0-17254 GCA_903798345.1 Fraxinus anomala
ATGCATCATAGTTTCGCATTGCATATGCATGTTTCGAATTTCTATTTATGTGGAGGATTGTTGGAAATTGGTTTAGAAGATTGAAAATTTGGTTAAGTGTCAAAATCAAAAACTTGAAAAAAATGACTTTCGTGTTAACTTCGGCCAAATATTCGATCTTGATCCGATGGTCAAATTACAAAAGTATACCAACTTATTCTACTCGTCGAGTAGATTGTCGTGGTATATTTGAAATCTCAAAACCAATTCCGGATGAATGAGAAATTGTGATCCAAAGTTGGAAGAAAAATAGAGGAAACTGTTTGGAAAATGACTAAGGCTGTTGCTAGCTTATGACTGGACTGTTGCTTGAGCGATATGCCAGCTCGCTCGAGCGACACGCGAGCGACAGGCTTGTGTCGCTCGAGCAACAGTCCAGCGACAAGCTAGCGAAAAAGTCTCTATTTTTATCGTTCGAGTGAGGCGATGACGACAGACTAGCGACAAGTGAATGATGTGACCATTGGCAAGTGTTGCTGAGCTTGGGGCGCGACATTTCATTCACAACCCCTCATCCTCTATATATAGGATCCCTTAGACGTCCCGTTTGCATCACATATCATATTTGCATTGAGCATTGCATTAAAACTCTTGCAAATCACTTAAAAAATCATCAAAAATCGTTTTCTTTTTTGTAGAGAGAAACTCCATCAAAAGTTCGCTGTAACTTGTGGTTTGAAGTGTTTCTACCACAAGTTGAATTCGTTATATCTTGGGAGACAAGTGACGTGAACCGTAAGCATCGTTGCGGGACAATTTTATCTTAAGGAAAGAGTGAAAATCACTTGCCTCGAATTATTATTATTATTCTTCTTCCATTCTTAATTTTTATCTTAGATTTCGTTTGTAGTTTTTCATATTACATTTCAAATCATTTTTCTTTATATTGTTTAATTACGTTCATGCGGATTAAACTTTATTTTTGGTTTGTTCGATATACAAAAACCTTTCACCCGCACTTATATTTAGGGACATTGCATATTTGCATTGAGCATTACATTAAAATTCTTCCAATTAGCTTAAAAAATAATCAAAAACCGTTTTCTTCTTTGTAGAGAGAAATTTCGTCGAAAATTCGCCGTAACTTGTGGTTTGAAGTGCTTCTACCACAAGTTGAATTTGTTGTATTTTGGGAGACAAGTGTCGTGAATCGTGAGCACCATTGCGGGACAATTTTATTTTAAGGAAAGAGTTAAAATCATTTGCCTCGGATTGTTCTTCTTCTTCTTCCCTTCTTAATTTTATCTTTGATTTCGTTTGTAGTTTAAGTGCCGTAAACTGTGAGCACCGTGGGACAATTTTGTTTTAAGAAAAGAGTGAATATTACTTACATCGGATTGTTCTTCTTCCCTTCTTAGTTTTTATCTTTGATTTCGTTTGTGGTTTTTCATACTACATTTCAAATCACTTTTTTTATAGTGTTTAATCACGCTCATGCGGATTAAACTTTATTTTTGATTTGTTTGATATACAGCAGCCCTTTCATCCGTACTTATATTTAGCCTGCGTCGCCAACAAATGGAGGTGGGACAATGTAAAAACCCATGTCTATCTGAAAAACTGACAGTTTTCATCGAATGGGGACCTATGTGCCTAACTCCACAAGGTCGGGGAGCTAAAAGCCTCAAGAGTTTCAACAGGGACTCAAGTACTATAATTTGCAAAGATTGGAGGAAGTAGCTGTATATTCCTGCTTTAAACAACTTGGAAAGTGAGTACTCACAGAAATCACAGAAGCAACAAGCCCAGCTCGTTCCTTAGGATCCTTGCGGTAGTAGTTTCCAAGATACATGATGGTAGCATAGTACCACATCAGAGGGCCAAAAAAACCCAATAGAAAAGTGAAACATGTTACAATCATTATTATCAGAAGAAACCTGGAAATAGAAACATGCTAAAGTGTACTTACGAGAACTATCCTATTCCAAAGCTAAAGCAAGGAAGAGGTCCATTATGCCTCTTATGGAGAGGCTCCAGGTCATCATCGATATAGTCGCCAGCCAGCGAATAAATAGGTTCCACATTCCACATCACTTCGTACCGAACTACCGAGGTGGGATGGTCCATTTTTATATTCGTGATATCGATACTCCGAGGCAATACACCTCAAAGTACAATAACAGGAATCAGAAGGAGGTGAAGCAACTCTATTGCTGGAATACTATCACATTGCCTTGTTTGCATTAAATAAATGATCTTTTGTATAAAGATCTAGTTAAAATAGGATCCACGTGATTAATTGATGTGATGTTCGTGCAGCCGACGCCAATAAGTCAAATCACCAAATCCACGCATTAGGGGCATTAAATGTTCGCCAACCTATGGATTGATTGATACCTAGAAGAGGACGCCTCGTCCAACAGATGAGGTCACGTGTTTCTCCATCCAACGGTTCCAAATCCACCTCTTTCTCTATAAATACTCACACAATACCATTTGAAAGGTAATGCAATTATACACACTAAAAATATACTTTTTGCCTTATTATTTTTAATCAAGTGTGTTATTTCCTTCTCTTTCGACGTTAACTAATTTGACTGTCGGAGTGTTTGCGATCGCCTCTACCACCATTGGAAAAGGCCATGAATGACTAACGATTTGCTATTGTGTGCAGGAAGCTATCGTGGAGTGTTTACCTGTTGGTCACGTAACCCTTATGAAAATTGAGACCAACAAGGTATGTCATATATTCCTAGTAGGGATTCCTCCTCATCTCTAATCGGAGTATATTTTCCCTTTTCATGGTCTGCAGCATCCACTATTTTTCATATTATTATCACAAAATTATATGTCAAAAGTTGAGCATTTAATAGGAGTCGATTACGACATAATCTGTAAGTACTAAATACACAAGTGAAAGAAGATTTTGTGTAAAACTAGGCATCCAACCAGACCATTGTAAGAACAATTGCTCGAAATGTTGTTAAGTAGTAATTTAAAAGGTGAAAATTCGAAATGGACAAAAGCAGATAGACCAACTTGATAAAGAACTGGGGTAAGAAAGTATGTAACGACATGGCCTTTATACCTAAGCCATTCTGGGAGGACATTTGCCCTCTTACCCCTCACGGCGTTCTATTGCATTTCCTAGGATTCAATTCAAGTCTTTCTTAAATGAAAGTCGTGTGTTTGAATTTTGGGGTACACGATAGAAAATCGTGAGCGGTAAGAGGGCAGCTGTCCTCCCAAAGTGGATAGTACGTCAGTTAATAGCTTGGAGATAAAGGCCGGGTCGTTACGAAATGAAAAGATCATCCCAACAAGAGGGGTTGTTCAAATCAATCCTAAGTGTAGATTACAAGAGGAAAAGATGCAGAATTTGCTTACTCTATGTCCTAGTTGGAAAATGTTTTGAAGGTTTTGGTAATTGGTAAAGAAAACGGGTGGACAATTCAAATTTATTTAGTAATTGTGACTATTCCATATTTAAAACACCACAAGTTAGAATCTGATGATATGGAGATCAACTCATGATACAATTTCACTGCTTGCAAGTCAATATTGACTACATGAAGGTGCATTGACACTCCTTCGAGGAAAATGCTCAGGAAACTACTTTACAAATGAATATAACTACCTTTAAAATTGAAAGATATCAAGCCGATGGTCTCAGAAGATCAAGATGCTTAGCTGCAATTGATTTAACCAGGTCAAAGCCCTTTCTTTCGTTTTCTTCCTCAATAGTAGCATCTATAACACCAAGAAGTCCCACTTTGTAGAATTAGGAGGAAGTGTTTCTTATTTTTTATTTTTCCTTTACACTAATTCTGCACGCACAACTTTTCCTCACAAAGAAAACTAAAGGCACTATTTCATAGCAGCAGTGACTTTTCAGCTGGTGTCTCCCAACTATTCTAATACAAGAAAAGTGAGTCCTTACTCCTTTTTGTAATTTCAAAATAACATGACATCTCTCTTTCCATGCTATGTGATATACACAGTTGATGGTGAATATATAGACATGATAAAGCTAACCGGATGGTAAATTACTTATTGAGTATATCGATGCAGATTTCTAAAAGATAAAGAAAGGGAAACTTAGGTTTTAATGCATTACCTTTCTCTGCATTATTAGTTTGTCTAGCACAGAGGTAATGAAAGTCCTTCACGCAAAATGCAGGACATAGTGATTGCTGCCGATTTCGGCAGGCAAATCTTGAAAATCAATTTTCACCATGAGGTCCTACACTAGTTGTTAAGAATAAATACTTGAACAAAACGCACAAAAATTAGAGTAAAATAATGTACAAAAACTGCTTGTGCTAAAAAAGGTTCGATTTCAAGTATGAAAATCCTGCGCTACTTATTAAGCCAAGGCAACAACGAAACTCAAGCTGATAATCTGATCCATATAAAGTGTGAAGCATATGTTACAATTAACCAAAGGCAAAAGCAAAATTCAAGTGAATTACTCTGATCCATGGGGACTTCTTGGGAGCTAATTAGTCTCTATGCCCAGAGATCCACCAGTCCACTGACGCCACAAGCCTGCCCGCTTCACAAAATAAAACAGAACTCTGAATTCAGGATATTGCTGCTATACCTAATTTTCAAGACTTTCAAATGGCTACTCTAAAATGGTAAAAATCTCAGAACATGGGGAAACAGAGTTATGAGTCTTAGAAATTCATTTTATGTCATATTCTTCATGTATGGACAAGGATTTCGACGTAGATATATATTCTTGATGACGTTAATGGAGGAGCTTAGCTGACAAATTTCTACACACAACGATTGTACAGAAATCCTGACACTAGTCCAGCAAAATAGAGTATTACCCTAGATTAATACAGTAAGGTAAAACCCATATAATAAATCCTTGTGTAGATAAAATCATCATCGTTAAAGCAACCGATTTACCAATTGTTAACATCCGACCTGCGACCTAATTAAGCCCGATTGTTACATACACTTAGTACATCTCAATCTGAGATCGGCTTTATAAGGTCATGTCGTATTGCCGAGGTTGGAGGGAACATAATGATTCCTTACATATTGATAAAACATCCAATCAAATTAATTACTGCATTTGGAACTTACGCCAACGCCCACTTATTTCGCCAATGATGTAGTTTCGTTTACACACTAGCTCATTAAATGCTAGGGACTCACTTAAAGGACAATTTCATGATAGCCTGTCAAGCCAACCTCAGCAACCAATAGAAATATGTCAGTAACGTACTTTTTCAATTCAATACTGGTGATTGAAAAGACTAGGAAAATGGGTGATACTGAATTTTGTTTACCTATAAAAGGATGCGAGCTCTCTTTCTCCTCTGGGAAAGGAAGAACTGGGAACTGGTATTTATGGAAATGAATTTTGGTAACAGATCAAATTTAGGAGGTAAAGAGAAGTAGAAAAGGCGAAAGAAGGGTCCATCAGGGTGTAATTAACAGAATTAATTACTTCTACACGCAGTATAAACAAATACAATCAATCAAAATCAATCTACCCACCGAGTGAGTCATTGATTCCCTCCTTTGGTCCATCCTCGGGTTGTATCTGTTTATTTTTGAAAATTATATGTGATTAAAAATCCAAAAAAGGTAGTAACAAAATATATGTTTCAGCTAGGAGAATTTTAGCGTAAAAAATTTACAAATTTCATCTGTTTATCTTTTGTTCTGGATAAGTTTTTGAAGAATATTAAAAGCTTTTCTATTGATACGCAATATTGCATTTTATAATAGTGTGACAATTATGTTTTTCACTTTAACATGATACAGGTAAATTTAATTTCACCTAAACTACACCAGAAAAGTTCAAACCAAACCAGGGAATAGTGATGCGTCACAAAGTCCTTCCAAGCCTGTTTGGTGGGAATTAAAATCAGGCTTTTAGTAGATTTTGATAGATATTGATGAAATGTATGATTAAAAAGTTGTGGGATTTATAAAATATGTGATTGAAATTAATTGTCGACTTTGTTTTAAATTAAAATTTAGATTTTAATCGGTACCAAACACGAGTTAAATTTATCCAGGTACAATTTTTTTGCATCATCACATATGTCTATTTCATCAAACCTACTTTCGAGATTATGCCGATTCGAACACCTTCTTTGTGAGTCAAAACTCATATGACAAGGAATTTCATTACCTTGAGATCAATGTGTATAAAAGTCGTCATTTAACCTAGGAGAGCTACAAGTCTACAAATTAACAAATTTCATCTTATTAAGAGTGTTCAGACAAAAATATTAGTACATTTTTAGTAATTATAGTAGATCTCATGAATTGTGTGGAAAGTATAAGGATAGAAGCTATGAACGTATAAATGAAATTAATATGACTTTGACCAAATAAAAAAGTAATTTTTAGTAACTTTTAATGTTTCAAGAATTTTGGATTAATTTTTTTAAAAACGGTAAATGTATTTTTATTGTCACGCGACAATATAATAATATTATACAATATAATAATATTATAATAACATGACAATTTATGTTTACAAGTTTAGCACGATGTGAGTGCTATTGCATAGGAAATGTTCAAAGTCAATCTTAGGGAATAGTGAACCTTCACAAAATTTTTGCACGTCTATTTTATCGAGTCTTACTCCTAAACGAGCTACTCCTAAACGAGCTAGATCGTAACACCTTCTCTATTTGGATCAAAACTTACCCGACACCCTTAATACTGTTATAGTTATAATCGTTGTTCACCGGGGGCTTGAGTCATCACTCCTTTGTCATCAAATTACCGACTTTCTTCAAAGATATGTTTCAATCTCCACATATTTTCTTAACCGTGTGAAGATATTTGTGAAACAGTTGCCCAAGCTTGGTCATTACTATCCCTTCAATTTGAAAAACAGCCTCTTTGGTGGTCTTTAATTTGAAAAAATTATATTTTAAATAGTATTATTTGAAGAATGTGTAATTAAAAAGTAGAAAAAAAAATTGGTTTTACGTATAAAATATTTTATTGTATAAAAGTGTGGTTGAAAATGAGTACGAGAAATAAATTTAAAAAAATAAATTAAATTAAAGGTTACCAAACGGGGCTTAGATGGCCGGAGTGGGACTGATTTTGAATTGTCATGAGCTGAGTAGCCCACCGCTTCCGTCCTCATGGAACGTAACTGTTAACTTTCTGGAAGGGTTTGAATAGGTAGGGAAACCTCTTATTTGTCAATAACAAGAGAGAAAAGTTAAGTAGATAGAAATAAAGTAGCAATATATTGTGTTTCTGCATGATTTTGCTTTACATATTATTTATTAAAATGAAGAAGATGGGGGCTTTGGTGCACTAATGACTGCAAAACAGATGCTAATCCCGGGCCCAGCCATATTATCTAATCTACGATTCGATTCTCTTTGACCAAATTCAGGCCTCCATTTCTCTGTGGAACAGCCACGTTGCTTTTTCTTTCTCACTGCAATTCTACTTTTTTTCTTATATATATTCTTCCACCTTCTTAACTTTTCCCTCAATTCCCAACTGCAGTTTAGTTTCATTTCATCTGAATTCTTGAATATGGATGATCAAATTACGTCAGGAAATGTTGGCAGCCATCATAATAGACGCAGTGAAAGTGAGGTTCTTGATGTTTACCCACTCAGCTGTTACTATTTTGGCTCTAAAGAAACCATCCCATTAAAGAACGAGACTTTATATGATCGCGTCCTTCGTATGAAAGCCAAGTATGTTGATTTTTATCTTTATTGTAAAGGGTAGTTTTCTGGTTTCTTTCTTTATATTCTTACTTTGATTGTTTTCCTCCCAGTTATGATGCCTATGGAATGAGGAACTGTGTGGCAGCTGTAATTGTGGTCAGTTTTTCTTTCTTTCTTATTATTATTGATGTTTACATATTGTTCTGTGTGGAAACTGAATATCTGATATGACTTGTTAAAGAGGGCTGATTGATTTGAGAATTATGCCTAGTAATTTGTTTATGCAAAGGTAGTGTTAGAAATGGTGAAATAATGTTTCTGGCACAATTGAAGGATATTACTTGCCGCTGGTTTTCAAGCCCATGTTCTGAATCAATTTATATAACCCAAAATACTATGGATACTGAATTTTTTTTGACTCCGATAATGTTTGATTCCCATTTTTCCCAAAATACATTTTTCTATCTCTTTTTTTCAATCACACATTCTTCGTTAAAATAATATTACATGCAAATTAAAAACTTTTCATTCTTTTTTATCCACACATTCTCCATCAATCTACTATTTAAAAATAATGGGGCTCAAAGACACCCTAAATAAATTTATCAGTATGTAATGATGCTTTGCGAAAAAGATTAGTTGATCAATAGGTCAACCGCAGTGGGTGTACCTGATATCTCAAAGGGAGCCCCTGATGTCGAATGTTGTTGGAGTCATGTTTTTTGAATATCTTATTGAGCTTCAGCCTCTGAATTCCAAAACATAACTTTCCGATTTAGTTTGTTCTGGCGTTTGTGATTTCTTGATCAGGGTAAATGTTTCCAAAATTACTTTTTTAACTTTTCTTAGATTTAGCTGAGATTTGCTTTTGCATTTTAGGTTTCACATAGTGTTAAGCTTATTGAACTTCAGTGTTTTTTTCTCTTTAATTTGATGTGATACTATGCAATGAACTAATGGCAAAAAATAGAATAACTAATATCCATGAACACCATTGTGTTATGAAGTTGACATCAAGCTATATTTGATTATGAATGCCAGTGTTGCAGTACTTAGTGTGATTTTTTGTTGCTTAAGTTTAGTTTCATATACAAGTCGCAACGTTGATATTCGTTTGCCTGTGCTAAAGAACGCACTTAGCTGCAATAATGTCAATGCGGATGCATCAGAATGAATTGCTGGTTAAGTACTATATCATTTTTCCTTTTATTAAAGCAATAATATGATAATAGTCCCCATTATAAGATGTAATTACTTCATTGACCTTTATTTTTGATAAATTATATTAGTTCCGAGTATCAGATCCATGTCCACTACACTCTTCAGCGATTTTGCACATTAGGCATGAACCATCTGTTCTTCAATTTGCTCTGCCTTCATAACAAATTCAGTTGCTGACCTGATATTCAGGCCATTTGGTTTCTTTAGCATCCTTACATATTATGTGCTTAAACAGAGATAATCCAAGTACTAGGAGGCTTCAAGGAATCATCATTTCTTTTATATTTCTTATGACAATTATCCAATGGATCCAAGAGTTTACTTCAAAATCCATTTTATTTCCTAAACTCTACCATATTAAGCTATATAAATTATGAAAAACTTAAATTTTAATTTGTTAAAGGACTTAAGGAATCGTGCTTAAAGTTGACATTCCTTAATTTTAACTCTAAAAAGTGGTAAGGGTTTTTCGAGTAAAAACCTAACAGGTCCTTCAGAAGTTATGTTTTCCTAGATTTGCCATGTTTAACTTATCATTGGTGGACTAATCACATGCAAAAAGGATTTTGTCTAGGTGGAAGTTTTGTGTGAAAAAATTGATGAAATACTGAACGAAATGCATAAATAATAATGTATAAATGGTCTAGCAGTTCTTTCGTTGGTCGCAAATTGGTCTAGTAGTTAGTTTGAGCGTCGACAGCATTGAAAAATGTAGGAAATAGACTCTCGTTTCCTTTGTGCCCAATAGAAAGTCATGATTGACTTATTTCCATCTTGCCTGTTGGTAATATTTGAAATCCAATAATTTACAGATGGTATTTCTCATCAAAGTATTTTTCCCCCCTTTGCATCTTGTTCTGTGAAGCAAAATGAGTTAATAGTATGGAATAATGCTATGCAAGCAAATCCAGTTGACCGAATAGGTCACCAACCACGGGTGTAGCTTATTGTCTTTAGGTTGCCTCTAAGGGCTTATTAGACTCCTTCAATTAGCAGATGTAATTAAAGAGACTAAATTGCCTTTGAGCTTTGGCCTTTAAATTGCCCAAATAT
The DNA here is from genome assembly GCA_903798345.1 of Fraxinus anomala. Classification (NCBI taxonomy): domain Eukaryota; kingdom Viridiplantae; phylum Streptophyta; class Magnoliopsida; order Lamiales; family Oleaceae; genus Fraxinus; species Fraxinus anomala. The sequence continues at coordinate 9,933 of CAIGRN010040001.1, forward strand.
AAGTTCTTGGGTGCCAATGTCCTTGGAACAACTATTGCTAATTGATAAGGTACACATCCCAAACATGCTTGTAAAACACTTTAGGTAATATCCATACCTATATGCACGCTTAGGTATATACATTGTTCGATTCTATTGCTTAATTTGTTTCATATCTATGACATGAAGCCGCTGACCACCAAATTAGAATATTTATTTGCCAGCAAAAGAACCAACCAGACTATAACGACGACAAAGGGGATCCATCGTGAAGAAGTGTTGCATTATATATATTATTCATCTCATAAAAACAATACTCGTTACTAGTTCTATTACCAGATGTACTTTATTCATTGACCTTCAGTTTCGTAAGTTACATTAGTCCTCAAGTTAAAAATGAGTATCCTGCAATCTGTTCTATGTTTCCTTGTTTGACTTTGGACACGAATGATCAATTTCTGAATTTCTACTTCTCCTTTTCCTGGTTTACGACATTTTTACTTGATTATAGATTATTTATTGCTTAGATTACCTTGAGAATTATTGACAGTTCTTGTTACAGGTGGAACTGTTCAAACACCCGCATCTCTTGGCGCTGCAAGTAAATAACTCCATATTTAAACTGCCAGGTGGTCGCTTAAGACCTGGTGAATCAGGTTAGTTGCTCTCGTGAGATTTTTTTGTTAATGGCTAAAAAGACCTTTGAATATGGTGGACATGTTAAGCAAGGTTTAAAAAATCCTCTTTTTCCTATGCTGCAGATATCGACTGCTTGAAACGCAAGCTCTCGAGCAAGTTATCTGTAGGTGAAAATGGCCGTGGGCCAGAATGGGAGGTACGTATAAAAATTGCTTGTGACATTTTGGCTTGCTTAGTTGCAATTTGTTCAAAAGCCTGTTTTATAATTTTAGGTTGGAGAGTGTCTTGGAATGTGGTGGAAACCCGACTTTGAAACGTTGCTGTATCCATATTTGCCACCAAACATTACAAGGCCTAAGGTGATTCTGATAGAATTTTGAAGTTCGTTCATGTTCTGTTAGCTCGTAGATATTGATTACATAGTGTATGTCATTGTAGGAGTGCACAAAACTCTTTCTCGTCAAGCTGCCCCCCAGTCGGAGATTCATTGTACCAAAGAACTTTAAACTTCTCGCAGTTCCATTGTGCGAGATTCATGATAATCACAAGGTATGACTTGAAACATCAGTGCCAATTTTCACTCCCTAAACCATCTGTCCATGGAAATTTCCTCTTTAAACCTTTATATGCTCGAATATGTTCTCACTGAGCCTTGATATGTTTAATTGCTGTATTCTGTAGGCCTATGGATCGATAATTTCAGGGGTTCCACAGCTACTATCCAAATTCTCCTTCAACATTGTAGAATCCTGAAATATTCTTCTTACTCGGATTGTGTTGGCTATGGTACATTGGATAAGAAAGGGATAGTAGCAATAAGCACGGGTTACTAGTACAGTGCATACTATCGAAAATAAACTACGTTTCTTGAGATCTTAACAGCTTTGATATATATTTGTACATGTACATCACAATGGATCTGCATACAAAGTTTTATTGTTTGTTTCAGTAAAGGATGTCTGTTTTCATCTTAATGTGATTTCTGGAACTGTAGTTTCGTTTCTTTATAGTCTCTATCCGTGGGACTATATTAAGTCCCTGTTTGTGGCAGAATTGTGAATGACATGTTCAAAATTAAAGAGGAACCTGATCAAGAATAAGGATATGAGAAATAAGACATTTGATAATTCACAACTCCACGATCATGCATTTTTCTCCTGCCTAACTAGACTTATTTGTAAAAACTGGACCAACCCGGCCAATTCAACAGAAAAAATCTGATGCAGAAACCCAGATTTAGATACCCAGATGATACTCAGAAAATGGTTCGGTTGGTTGATACTGTAAGACAAAAAATAGAGAATAACTTCCAAAGAAGTGATTCAACATCTAAATACGACGTATTATGTTGTTATGAACACCTTCTACATTATACAACATTTTGGCATTTGACCCTTCACCATTTCTGGGTTCATATCCAAGCCAGGTTTAAAAATACCGCTAGTTTTCATAAGATCCTTGAGAGTAAATGTCACTTATAGTTGTAAAGGAAATCAGCTCAGGCTCTAAGTTCAGCTCGTATAACGAACCTCTTGTTATCAGTAATTGAGCACTAAGCATGAGCCTAAAATCTCAAAAGAAAAGAATTTTCTGCAATATGAATGCAAGGAAAACCCAATCAGAATATAAATTTTGCAACTCTCTTAGTAATATGACTTCAATATATGCTCTTAATTAGACATAAGATATATATCCATAACCATCTGTCTACAAAGTTAGCCTGCAGACTGAAGCTAAACTTCAAAACATGATTTTTCAAACTACGTCGACAGAATGAGATTTCCAGCCATACTCGTCAACAAGAAGGAAGGAACAGCAAGAATCGATTACCCTAACTCTTCTTTTTGAACTTCCTTTGAGCTTTCAAATCCACTACAATCACAGAGATATTATCCTTGCTTCCCCTCTGAAAAGCAAGCTTCGAGAGGTAATCTGCTGCATCCTGAGCTGCAGGATCTACCTCTTCGCCTCTCTCTTTAGACAGCATGGGTCCATTCTTTTTGTGCCACAGTAGAATCCTCCTCCGCGCCAAATCACAAGCCTCCTCATTTGTCAAAACATCCCATAGACCGTCAGTAGCTAGAACAAGGCAATCATCTTCTTTTGCTCGAGGAACAAACATGATTTCTGGATCTGCTATCACGTAGGGTCTCAAATATCTATCCCCTGCAGCTTACAAAAATTTCAGAAAAAGTCCCATATTAAATCACGAAGACAACAAAGCAACCATAATACTTTCACATTATGCTTGATAACTGCCAGATTTTTGGTTACTGTTTTTACAAATCCGAGTTTATCAAAATGCAATAGGATACAAGTGGATAAGTTATTAACACCACCTGATGATATATTTAAACAAGTACACTATGGCACATGGCCAGAATATGGACGATATTAAAATTAACAGTTAGAATTGGAAAATTGGTAATAAACTAGCACAAACTTTTGGATGCTACATTCCAAACCCTCTTGAGCATAGTTAGTACTACCACTAGGAAGTCTTGCTACTCGTCCATAATCCACTGTATATCATCTTTCACTAACATAACCTGTTATATGAATTTCTGCAGATTTTTTAGAACACTAGGTCATCAAAATGCAACATTTCAAATACAGTTATCAACATACCTATGGATCTTGACACTGCAAGCATTGCTGAAACACGATAACCATCCCAATTAATGACCTTGCCTCCTGCAGCCTCAATCCTCGTGTATTCGTCTTCTCTGTTTGGCTGAAAACAGGAGTAGCAAGACAAAGGAAATTAAAGATGTTTTATACGATGACATACAGCATTCTATAAGCACGGTCCTATCCTTGAGTCATATAATTTTTGGCCTACCTCATTTAAAAGCTTAAGCTTTTATGGAGGGGACGAACTTATTTATTTTAATTGTCCGCAACATGCCCTCTCACCTACAGCCAGATTCATTTTTCTCATTGAAGGACTAGTACAACACAATAAATGAATGATGGCAAGACTTGAACTCAAAAGTCTTTGCCTGCTATAATAATAAGTCAAAAACACTTAATCAAAAAGCCTCTGTTTTTAGAGAGGTGACGAACTTATTTTTTTAAACTTTGTCTTCAACAATAATAAGTATACACAGCAATATTCTATGAGTATAATCTTTGGTGACCTTGTCTAACAAATAATCAAAAACCGATACTCTACAAATATGATTCTTACCTTATGGTCTATAGACAATGGCATGGGTGCTTTCCCTCGACAAAGGACTGCCCTTGAATCACCACAATTTGCAACAATGATATGGGTTGGACAAAGAATTGCAACCACAGCTGTGGATCCAACAGCCTCGGGAGCAACAGGTTCAAACATAGCACTTTCCCCATCTCCTCTGTGGAATCCTCCAACCTCCTCATCAACTTTACGGAAACAATTCAAAAAGACCTCCATCCACTGCTCCTCCTGATTGCAACCATCATCAATTCCATTATGCAAATTTTCTTTCGCAATATTAATCTCCTCGGCTAAAGCTAAATGAAAACGTTTCTGGCAATATTCAGCAACCTATGCATAGAAAGATACACATTACCTAGGTATACTGGAAAACAAAACAGATACGGAAACCTGAAGTGAAAAGAGAAGTGAAATAAAACCAGGAAATATTAGCAACAAACAATGCAGGAATATTGACCTGCCGGCCCCCATGTCCATCGTAAACTCCGAAGAAATGGGCTTTTAAATCTTGATGCCTGATGTTCATAATTGGTCTGTCAGTCAACAGTTGAGAAGGGATACTAAAGAACCGAGGTAAAGCTATGACAGTATCTTCCATCTCCAGCCTCCTTCCACGGACAGATGTGAGTCCCCAAAGAGGAGGAAAATTCAAACTCGTCTTCACTTCCTCAGGGACCTCAAGAAGGGAATCAGAAGATGTCCTTTTAGATTCGTCAATGCCCCTAGGCTCGCAATTTTCTCCGGTAGAAACGAGATCACTAATTATCTCTGACTTCATATTCGATTCCCGTGAAACAAGTTCCTTAGTGCCATGAGCAACATCACCATTCTCATCTACGGAAACAAACGATATCGGCTCAGAATTAGGTTCCAGAACTGCATGTTCCCGAATGCATAAGCTGCCGGTACCATTAGTCACGCATTTAGAAGATATGGCATCCCCGAATTGGTCACAAGTGAGTGTCACCCGATCATCTTCCTTGCCTTCCTGAATAATAGCATCAATAGAAATCAAACAAGTTCCACTTTTCCTAGCCCTCGACAACAAATTACCCTCACCTTCCTGAAATTCGTCGTAAATTGACTCTATACTGATACCAAGTCGACTCTGTGGAACAATCGAGCTAATACCTTTATTTTCAAGAGTAAAAGGTACCAAAGGCAGCTTAGTCATTGATGGTTCTGACAAGAAGCTTCTTGTGTTTCTTATTAACTTAGTCCCAGTGATTCAACACAATTTGCTAGCTCATATGGCAAAACAAATTTCATCCACCATTACTCCCTCTATTCTTTCAACAGTTATATTAAGCCCCAGAAAGAAGTTAAGTCCCCCTTCTATAGAGTTTCACATCTCAATTAAATTGATCTCAATTCAACATTAAGTTTCCAATAAATCAGGAAAAAAATATAAAAGAACACTAACCCCAATGCTAAAGACTAAAGAGAAGTGAAACTTAAAAATGGAGATCGACTAAAAATCTAAATCAAAACTTCCAATTAAAGGGAATCAATTTCCAAAAGACTTCTACAAGAAAATTCTGGGGCACCACTTAGCATCTTCTTGATTTCTATTTTTAGTTTCCTCTACATCAAGGATTCATCAAGCAATTGAATCATGATGTTAAAAAGCTTAAACTGTTTAATATGTTTTGATTCCAATTAGTAAAGCTAAAACAAAGCAAATAAACCAGAAATATGAAACTTACAAGTCATTACAAAAGCCCAGAAATCAGAAATGTTGATATCTTGAACTCTCTCAAGTTAAAAATAATAAAAAAGAAAAAACCCAATTGTATTAAACTAGTGACAAGTCACGCCTTCTTTTTTACACCTCCAAGTGTTAAAAATCAAAACTTCGATCGCACCAGTCAAAAGTTTCTACTCAGAATATCTGCAACACGTATGCTATTTCAATCAGTCTGAAAAAAGTTGCTTACCGTTCAGAAACAGTGCTTTATTGACACCTATACCTAAAGGGTTTTTTTTCTCAAGAGACTCCTAAAGAAACACAAACTATTATACGTCAACCAAAGAATTAAAAAACCCATCCCAGTTTTTTTTTTTTGTTACAAAAGAGGGAAAAACTCAAAAAAAGCATTTCAATGAAACAGAACAACCTAAATTAAAATTCTGAAGGTGGGTCCTACATAATAATCATGTGGCGAAACAGGTGTCCGAAAATTATACGACGAGGCCTGCTGAATCGTCCCTTTCGGTGAGCTAAATGGGATTTTTATAAATATAATTTTCTTGTACTGAATATTTGACCTTTAGAAGATTGTATCCAGCCAGGGCAGGCCCCGTATATTTGTGCCACGTTAAGGAGAAAGATCTTTTCCTTAAATCGCAAAACCAAGGGCGGGTGGGTAGGTGGACGGGTTGGCAGATTTGACGTTTGGTCATCTATCAGTGCATGTATCTCTTTTTTTTTTTCTATTTATTTTTTATTTTATTAATTTGCGTGATACATTATGAAACAACCAAGTCGAATTTATGACATTTTTAAAAAAAAAATGAATTTTACATAATGTGATGTAAAATATGTGATTAAAAGATAAGATTTTTTTTTTTGAATTTATATATAATATTATTTTATTAAAAATATGTAGTTAAAAATAAATTTTAAAAATAATGTGGATCAAACATGATATTTTTGTCGTTTTAAGAATGTAGTCAAATGTTGTGAATTCAATGTTTTGTTTTCAGAAAATTATTTTTAAAGACTAAATACTGTGAAAAAAAAGGTTTTATTATGAATTGTTAGTTAAAAAGTTTGTAAAATATTAAGTTGGTTGTAAACGACTTTCTTACTTTCTATTTATATATATATATATATATATAGTCAATCGACTAATTTGATCTCAAATTAACATTGATTCAGAGTGATGACCACCATACTTTTTTAAATCTTCATCGTTAGTTTGTTATTGGATTAATATTAAAAATTTTGCAAAGATATATACGATTATTTTAATGGAAATTAAAATCAAATTTTTAGTATATTTTAATAAAAATTGATAAAATATATGGTCAAAATTTTTTGGATACCACGAAATATGTAATGAAAATTAATTGTTGATTTTACTTAAATTAAATTCTAAATTTAATCCCTATCAAACCGTGACACAATTTTTATAGGGAAAATTACAGTCACGGTACAAAACATTTCACCTTTATGTAGACTTTGTCCAAATCTTTCATTTGCAATACCGTGAGTACCAAACCTTCAAAAAATTCACAGCTCAAGTCCAAATGGATGAAACCGCTGATTTGACTGTTAGTTGACTCCAAAAAACTATTTTGATCAAATCAATAAAATTTTAACATAAAAAAAAAGGTAATACTATTCATCTTCTTCCAAATCTCATCCACCCACACCCCACCCCTGCCCTGCCCCGCCCTGCCTTGAAAATACAACCCACCCATCCAAACCATCTCCTTCCCCATTTCCATACAATCCCATTGCAACAATCTCCATTGGTGTCCCATCTCCATTGAATTT
>CAIGRN010040014.1:0-11527 GCA_903798345.1 Fraxinus anomala
GTTGAGATAGGAGTGTTTTTTTTTTTCCCTCACCCAAAGAATTCACGACCTATGGCGGCTTGTCTACAGAATTTTTGAAAAAAATAATAATAAATAAATAAATAAAAAATTTTGGGGTCAGTTGACCCCACACGACCCCATGTGGGTCCGCCCCCGATTTAGTCCATAGCTGATATCTCAAACTAGAAGTCAGTGTAATTAACAATAATTACAGAAAAGCAACCCACTCTGTTCCACACCATAACAGTAAGAATGGAAACAGATTTAAGCTCTCTTCCTAAATTTACATCTTTCTGATAGTAGAAAGTAACGGGAAGCAATGGTTCAAAGAGCTAGTATCTAAAAAGGATTTCAAATATTCGTTCCAGAGCTATGCATGGATTCTCATAATTCTTGCATAGTTACTAAAATTAGTAACTTACCTGTGCATGGATAACTGAGCTATGCCACAATCAACAGTACGAATTCCAACTCCTGAAGCCAGTATAGGACCTATAGTTGATCCACATCCCATATCATTTCTCACGACAAAGTCCTGCAGAAAAAAGCAAATAACATGCTTACATCATAACTACAAGGACTAGAAGTATTGGAAGTCAACCAAGAGTTAAAATAATCATGTCTGGTGGATTTTAATGCAGCACTTCAATCATCCATCCTGAAATAATTTTGGATGCTGTGTTGGACAAATATTGTCCTGTCATAAAACAGAAAATGAGCTCTCTTTACGATTATATTAAAATGCATGAAACCATGTCTATTAGCATTGCATGATGAATAATGCAATGCCACAAATAGCACCACAGGGACTCCGGACTTTGACATATGAGATCATAATTAAACAACTTTTTGACAAAGGTTTGTATATCTTGTTTACAGAAAAATAATTAAGAACGTCATGAGAAGTTGTTTGTCACCAACAGGTGCCGACTCGCATTGCTAGTGGCAGCGGCCACAGGGACAGACGGTAGGAGTGACTAAAAAGGAACATAATGTAAAGTTTGATTGACCAAACTAGAACCAAAAAATAAAAAGATGGGTGACCAAATGGAGACCCCCATGCAAGTTTCAGTTTTACTTTCCTCCTGTTTCGCTCAAGACTTTTCTGAAGTATATAGAATGCAATCACCTGAGTTGGAAGATTGTGAATTTTTGCAACTTCTTTGAACAGAAAAGCTGTAACTCCACTAGTAGCATAGCGTTGGTTTGCGTTATGTTTGATAACAAGCCCCTTTTGCAATAATGGACGATGGTTTTCTTCATGCTTATCCGTAAAATTTGGGTGGACTCCATGAGCCATGTCAGCAGACACTACAGGGTAAGTTCTTATCAGAAATCGGACTTGAGATTCCAGTTGGAAGAAACTGAACAAGGAGAAACAGTCAAATACAATAATACAAGAGAGAAATTTTTGAAATGTTTTCAAAGTCCTAGATATAAATGACCTTCTGTTGTCAAAATGTCCTTTTTATTCAAGAAATCATAGCAAGTGTTCATTTAACCCTTATGAAAACTAGCTTTACAGCCAAAGCATTTGAATAGCCTTATTCTTACTTTTAGTTTCAGCAAATGTTTGTTTTACCCCTACTAAAAGTAGTCTTACAGTCCCAAGTGTTGTTTTTTATTCTCGACTGGGCCCAGTTTACAATCAACCCAACCCCCTATTTGGCCAACTCGACCCTCGCAGAGTTGACACAGATTTTGTGCATGAAATATTTTTTTGTTTTTTTCTCCCTCTTTTTTCCTTCATCTCTGCCTTTATATACGCACAAAAATTCAAAAGTATTCACTCCCTTCCAAAACCGCCCCACTTACTAGTACACACGAACACATGTTTTGGATTGAAATGGAGATCTTCCTTTTTGGGATAATTAAAAATTGTATTCAAAGTAAATTGGACATGCAAGGAATGAAAACTTGTTTTGAGAAAAATGAATTTACAGAAAACGGATTAGTTCTTTGAGACAAAGACAATATACTCTAGCTATAGAAGGATCAAACATACCAAGGAAAGAATTACGAATTGCACGCGCAAAAGCACATTCCCCAACAGATTGATGACCTAAGCAAGCAGTTATTCGTCTCATGGCCTCAAACATTGTTGGTGCACCAGCTCCCTGGTATGAATCTGAACCGACCTGTAAAACATGAAGTTTAGTAGATGCAGGAGTAAATGAACCAAAAAAAAGAAGAAAAGAAAATGAAAAGACACAGCCATACAGCAAATGAAATGTTGTGTAGAGCAAAATTTGGAAATAATTATTCTTCCACCTAGAACTAATTGAAAATATTTACAAACATCTACGTTACCAGCATTAGTGGTTTTCCAATCATGCATTTCACTTTTCATATTGTTGCATGGATAATCATGAGCTATGATGCACCTATATGGACATGACACACTTGTCATGAGCTACGATGCATCTATATGGACACGACACTCGTATCAGACATACCGACACACAATTTTTCAAAAAAGTACTAATAAGACACGTCGCCGACACGTTGATTAAATTTTTTAAAATTCTTTATTGATATAGTATAAATTTGGTTTGTACTTGTTATTAATTTTTTTGTTGAAATCTTTTAAATATGAGTATCTATTGTATTTATTATTTGATAATAATTTGAAGTTAAAAATATATAATATATCTGATAAAGAATGAAAAATGATCATGGTAAGAGTGTCGATATCCGACATGTGTTCAACACGGACACGTCACCGTAGTTGAATTGTCCGTGCAACAAAAATCATGAGACCTTTCGTTTGCTGTGAATCTTCCGGAACATCTACAAAAATGGTAAAATCTTTTCCAGAATACAATAATTTTGGTCTGAAAGGTGGCAAATATATCATGCAAAACAGTAAATTAATCCAATCTGTTTAGTTCCCATTCTCGCACATATGATCATAGTCAGCGGTAGAACATTTTAGGGGGGAAAAATGATGATTCTGTCTTCAAGGCTACAAACTCATATTACCTCCTCATTATCAAACAGAGCAATCATCCTAATTGTATGCTCATTTGCTAAATCTTCCAGTGATGCACATGAATCAACAAGAGCTCTCAAGGCACAAAAGCTTGACGCTAGATTATCCAATCTCCCAGAAAATATGAATTCATTATTAGCACCTCCAAGGCAGCTAGGTTGGGTATCGCAAACATTTAACTCCACGCTGGCTATATTTTCAACTTTACAGCCTAACTCATCTGACAAGATCTGAAAAATGACATAAGTGACAATTTCTAAAGATGTCCAATACCCTCAAGCACCATAAGCAACATATAATGCAACACAATGTAATTATTGTATATCATTTATTTTTTCTCTATCTTCTAACAAATGTAGGCATTACAGGGGATAATTGGTCCAACGAAGACACTTCACGAGTTCTAAGAGAAACATACAATCATGTAGTAAATTTGTGGGATGAGACTACCCATCACATAGAGAAGTTATTCAGGAAAATTGGTAAAGTGGATAAGCATGTAATATTCAAACAATATATGCACTTTCCAGTTTATATATTCTTAGTCATTGTTATATTCAGCCAAAATCCATCAGACAACTTTCTTATTTCACGAGGGAAGAAAGTTTTATCTTCTAAAATGTTAAATTACTGCAGATATTCTAAATATGTCCCCAAGAAGAACGCAGAAATTCCTCTTACAATGTGGCAGAAAATGGAATAGTTTTGATCAATCACTTAATCAGCCTATCTAGCTGATTGATATTATATTTATCAATCAAACATTTGGATTTAACAGTTGATTTGAGGACTTTAAGAGATTAACTACTAACGGCATGTGCACACAGAACAGTAGAAGCAAGAATTCATGATAAATGAAGATCATGTCAGTGCAAGGGTACCAAAACTTTGATATTTTTCATTTATTTCAGCAGGATTGGACCAAGCAGATAAATGGATATGATAAGAGTGTTTAGTGGAAATATAAAAAAATGACCTAACTATGAGGACCATGCTGCACGATATTGAGAAGCCAAAAGCATGACTTTAAAATCCAAAGAAAGTATCTGATTCCGAACATCTGGCTTCACCTCTATGTGGACAAGTATTAAAAGTCAACAACCGAAGAAGTACATCACTTTTTGGAAAAAGAAATATTGCTTTAAATGGAAAATATTTTAACAGGGATATACAATCTTATTTCAAATATTCTAATTAAAATCTTGCACCTCTCTTCATCTAATCTTTCTCTACCCCTAGCATCACTATGCAATGCTTAAGAATAGTCCACCCTCACTGCAGCCCCATTGCAACTTGTCATAGATTTTATTACCACAGATAAATCAAAGAGGTACCTCCATGAGTAGTTGATGATGTGGATCTTTTGAAGAGGATGCATTCATTTTATCATTGAACTCAGACAATGTTTTCTCTGGTTCTGTTGCCAATAGTGGGATAAGGTGAGTCTCCAGGTTTGGCTTAAACCCATCTGTATTTACTGTCCTAACGACAACAAAGCAAAAGGTGTCAGTGATGCCGCCTACGTGATAACAATACACTCTTCCCAGTTACCACAGTTGTTCAGTGGATGGGTTAATATATTGGAAAGATGCTAAGAAAATTGAAAACAACATAGTATGGTCCTCAAGGAATCAATTAGAACAAAGAAGAAACCTTGAGAGAACCAAAATAGTGATTGTCACGCTTCATGACGTGCACTAATAGATAAAGCAATAACTTCTTACTTTTGGTAGCATTTGAAACTTGAAGATATGCAATAAAACACTGAAAATATGAACTGTCAAAGTCAAATTAATGTTAGAACTTCTCCTGAAAACAGTAATTGCAAAATAGCCCCAAGGACAAAAACTTTCCTAAAAGAAAAGAATGTATAGCATCTCAGTCTGAATTAAGAGGCACGAGATGCATTTTCAGAATTAGCCATAGCCTATCTTCTGAAAAAAAAAAAAGCGACTTCGTGGATGTTCAGATTTTCTTATGAAGCACATACGAGCATCCTAGAGAGAGAGATCCATATTCTTGCCTCGCTATCTATTCAATAAGCCAGAATTTCAAAAAAGTTCATGTAGTTTATAAATACAGAATTTCCTTTTTAACAGATGCCAAAGACATCTTGTAGTTCACTCAATTCTAACCAGTGATATGGTGGAAGAGACTGAAAGTATATTTTTTTCCATAGACAAGCAAAAACAAGTTACATGAAACCAATATAGCAAATTTAGATTCTTTTTAATTTCTAAACGTTATGAATTCTTAACGACTTCCTAAGTCAGTATATGCTGAATTGGATGAGTCAATGAATTCATCGAACTATTTTCAATTTGATAATGTCACAAGTCTCCCAAAACTAACCAGAAACAGCTTTTCAGATGATATATGTGTGTGTGTGACTATGTATAAATCAAAGAATTGTTATTTTATTCTCACACAATATTTGGAAGTATTAAACAGCAGTCACTGCATTTTTAACCCAGAACATAGAATTGTACCTTTTTTGCATTAAGATGTAAGGAGAAACTAAAAGAAAAACCAACCCTTGGAAGAAATCAAAATACCTGTTGAGATGAATGGCTAATGTAGGTACTCGCAATAGAGGTCTATTAATTTTCACAAGTTTATGTGAAAAGGAACCATCATCAGCCCTCAAAATGACTCTTCCAGCTAAACTTAGGTCCCTGTCGAACCAAGTGTGCCATAAACCACTACCATAAGTCTGCACATTGACCATGAGATAGCCGGATTTGGACGAAGAAGACTTTGGCTTCAGTTTTAGACATGGGCTATCTGTATGTGCAGCAATCACATGAAAACCATTACCAATGGAATACCTGCAATACTAAGATACGATTTTTTTATTCAATAAGACCATACTGAAAGAACAGGAAAAGGTATTAGAGTTGGATAGTCATAGGTCACGAAATATATTAATCAGAAACTACAATGATGAAAGAATAAGAATTCCTTAGGAAAAGAAAGAAGCAACCAGGAAAGTTTAATTTTAGACAAGCTAAAAGTAAAGTAATGCATAAAGAAAATGCAAGCAGTTTTAGAAGAAATACAGCCTTGCCCTATGACGTGTATCTTTCATGCATCTATTTGAAGTTCAATAGCCAGTTCCTCAGTCCATTTGGCATAATTATATGCATGCTTGGGGGCTGGCAAGGATGTATTCTTTTACTAGTAATGGAGTGCTTGATGAGTAGGATGTATACACTCACCTTTCCCCAATGGCAAATGCAACCAAAGAGGACATGTTACGAGTGAAAAAATAACGTCCACCAGGCTTCAGTTCCCATTCTTCATTCTCATTCAACAAATGGAATCCAGCAGTGACTAGTTGTCGTTTTGCTTCAGCTACAAAGCATTTATGCGTATAAGCGAGAAATGTATCATTACATAAATATAGAAGTGATTAAGTTTTCTATTTTGTTGTTTTGGAAGACATGGTAAACTGCAGATGCAATGTAGAGACTTATGAGAACAATTAGTAACAGGTGCAATTCCTACAGAACTTTCATTTATTGCCGATGCTTTGACACATTAAACCAGAATCCATAATGATTTCCAAAATTAGTTTGAAAACACAAACCAGGTAAGATGGATAAAGGATTCTGCAAATTCTGTTACTAACACGTGAGAATGGCATATCAATTTTTATTCCATAAATGTGTTCTTTCAATTACTATGCCATCCTACAATACCATCAGCTTATTCCTGATGCACTATGCGATAAAGATCTGTTTATGCCTCTTCTGATTAAGGATGATAGTGGTCTTCAAATATCAAAGCAAGTTACTTCTGCTGTAATAGGTTCATCTTCTTAACTCTTGCAAGTTTATCAATTCATTGTCATGGGAACATATAATTACAATATCCTTCAATCATTGTCCCATTGTCCGTTAACTTCTGTGAGATGCACTTAATATTTTGTGCAGCAAAGGCTGTGATGCTTCAACTTTCCAGAGTCTGAACAAAAATTTTCTCTGTATGCATAAAATTTATTCCCTAGAAGGTAAAGGTATCATGGTGCTATTTGCTTCTTGATGATTAAAACAGCAACATTCCAGTTTAACTCTATTAGCAGAAAAGGGCATTGAATTTTCTCCAACAATTCTTCAAATAGCAGTTTATTATCTGTTTTCAGATCATGTCTAACAACTACACGAGCTCATTCACTTGAGATTGTAGATTCCCAACATCTGAATAGCAGGTTTTCCCCATATCTCTAGTGAAGATTCTACGAGTAACCTAATAAGAGTTTTATACTGGAGGAATTATGGAACAATAGAATTTTTGCCAGACAGCCTAAAAATGAATGCTTTAAAATTAAACTTGACGTGAAAATAATCACAATAAATTGCTCCTTCTTTATCCGAATTCTTACACTTTAATGAAACTGTGAAAGTGTAGTATTACCTTTTCGTTTTCACAATTAAAAGGGCAAAACAAATACGCATTGCTAATTCTCAAGAAAGAAGTTATTCTAAGAAAGAATTTTCAGAAGAACATATTTTCATTATCTGAATTGAATTGAATCACTCTCAGCCCTTCAACAGTCTTTATCAATAATGATTAATGCACGATATAGGCTGACAAAGTAATTAAATTCTAAAAAAATGAAGTAGACAACTGATTAACCTCCAAAATCTGTACTCCCATCCCACATGCAATATTGCATTTAGTTTTATCACACATATGGGGAAGAAAAAGGCAAATGCGATACCTGTGGCGTGAAAATGCGTCCAAGACTCATTTAGATAGTCAAGAAGATCACCAACAATCGAATAGCTAGATTCGGCATTCGTACTACTGCTCTGCATTTAAAAAAATAAATAATAATAAAAAAACACATTTTTAAGCATAAAAATAGTCTATTTCCACATACTCATAAATAAAAATTAATAATTATACTACATGTATATAATTATAGAGCGAAAAAGTGAGAAATACCTCGGAGTTGGAGGCGACAGCTGAAGTGGTGGAGAGCTTACGGCGACGAGAGGTGCTGCCGGAGAGATGATAATTGCAATAATTAGCGTTGAGTGTGAAGATTGGTGTGGAGGAGGGAGTGGATTTTGACATGATTATGGAGGGTTTGATGAATGAGTATTGGTGGTGGAGTTGAAACCGAGCCATAGCCGCCATTTCTATTGCAGTAACCTCAAACTNGAAGTGGTGGAGAGCTTACGGCGACCAGAGGTGCTGCCGGAGAGATGATAATTGCAATAATTAGCGTTGAGTGTGAAGATTGGCGTGGATGAGGGAGTGGATTTTGACATGATTATGGAGGGTTTGATGAATGAGTATGGGTGGTGGAGTTGAAACCGAGCCATAGCCGCCATTTCTATTGCAGTAACCTCAAACTCGACTTTAATGTTAGGACTTTGTTAAAAACTCAGTTTGCCACCAAACTTTCAACATTTATTAATGTTACTCCCCAAACTTTTTCTTTTAAATATTTTTTTATGGTAAGTTTTTATTTTTTTTATTTTTAGACACCCAATTTTTTAAAATTTTTTTTCTAAAAATATACTTTGTATCTTAAGGGCAACTCAAATGGCAACACCATTTCACTGAAATTTGAAATTTGGTGCAAAAGTGCTTTAATGTAGCACCAAATTTTGCACAATTTTGATGTGTTGGTGCAAAAATGAATAGTGTTGCATTCACGTTGCACTAAAACACAAAAATGGTGCAAAGTCCAATTTGCCCATTTTTTCATTTGCCAAAAAAATTATTGTAGGGTATTTGTGTCATTTGTCTTATATAATTTTGAATATAATTGCATTTAAAATAAATTTTAAATGTTGAAATAATAATTACTGAATTAATTAAAATAAGAATAAAAAATACAAAATATAACAAACAAGATTATTTATAGTTAATAAGAAATACATTACAACAACGATATACCTACATTAATCTAATAATTAAAATAAGAATAAAAAAATTCAAAATATAACAAACACGATTATTTATAGTTAACACGAACATGAATTTTTTAAATGATTCTACTAATTATACTATGTTTTAATAATATATTTGTTAATGAATTTAATATTTTTCTTGATTTAATGTAATTACTTATTTAGTAATTTATGTATTTCTAAAATAAAAAAATAAATAATATTTCAAATAAATAAATTACTAAAGATTAAAAAAAGAGAATAAAATGATTAAATACTGTTCATTTGGTGTAATTTTTAGTCTAATGATTGGAGATGAATTTTAATTTGGTGCGAGATTTGCTGCAGCGTCGAATATCGTCTAAGGTCGAAGAAAAAATAAATAAATACTTATTGTCCTCTTTTAATCCTTGGGATGCGTTACCGTAGCCTTCGTAGAACAAGCGCGCGTAAAATTTCTCTCTCCAAGTTCCTCCCAATAAAAGCCCTAATTTTGATTGATTTGCATCCTTCCTATTCACAATCCTCCAGATTTCTAGATCCGTTTAATCCATGTGCTTTTGATTTTAATTCGATACTAATATTTGAAAGAAATCCTAATATATCTCGGATTGATGGCGAGAGAATTCAACGTGCCTCCAGTGATATTCCCCTCCGGCGGAAACCCTGCTGGCGGCGCCGCTGGCCCCCAACAACGTCGCCTCCCTACCGCCCCCTTCCAGCCCCCACGATCCTCTAACCCTAGCATTCCATTCATGTCATTTGATGTCAATTCTGCTGCCGCTTCGGCTTCGTTTTCAACTCCTCAATTCCCCCCCACAATCGCCGGCGGCGGCACCACCGGATTCGAGGACGAGCCACCACTCCTCGAGGAGCTTGGCATTAACACTAAGCAAATATACCAGAAAACATTTTCTATCCTCAATCCGTATAGAATCAATGCCCGTCTCCATGAAGATGCGGATCTCTCCGGCCCTTTCCTTTTCCTAATGGCATTCGGACTCTTCCAACTCCTTGCTGGAAAGTTCCATTTCGGGATAATCCTCGGCTGGGTTACTATGGCATCATTGTTTCTATACTATGTTTTAAAAATGTTAGCGGCCAATAATGGGAATCTTGATTTATACAGGTGTCTTAGCCTTATCGGATACTGTATCTTGCCGATTGTGATACTTTCGGCTGTGTCGTTGTTTGTGCCCCAGGGTGGGATGGTGATAATGGTGTTGATGGGACTGTTTGTGATATGGTCAACACGAGTTTGCACACGCCTAATTGTTGAGCTGGCATCCTATGGGGATGAGCACCGAGGCCTTATTGCGTATGCTTGCTTCTTAATTTACATGCTCTTCTCTCTGCTTGTGATTTTCTGATCGAATCACTATTATTAAATTGAGTTGCATCTCGTCAAACTGGGTATTGCTTGTTAGTATTCAGAGGCTTTAAGTGGAATAGAAGCCAAATCATAGTAGGGTTGGACACTGAATCTACTTGTTTTGGCTTTCAAATGATTATAATGTGGTAGATGATGTGCTACACCTCCGAGATTTTTTGATTTTTGCACTTTTAAGACATGGTTTAATCTTCGTATTTTGAATGGTGATTATTAAATGAGTATGCTACTTTTTAGTTGATGAAATCAAAATGATTAGAAATATCGGCAATCTTTAGCATCTGTGCTCATGGTTTATCAGATTCGTTGTGAATTATTTGTGAACATTATGATTTTCTCCATGGAATAGCTACCGGAATTTTCAGTGAAAATGGACGCATAAGCTTTCATTGTAGTCATTGCCAAGATTTAAATTTACAGAAATTTAAAAATGAGTGCATTTGTGTAGCAGGAAGATATCTATTGTGTTTTAGTTTTCTATTTAGGAAAGATATGAAAGAAATCTAGGAAAAAAATTAATTCCAAAGGACCTCTAAAGATTTTGAGAACCCTGCAAAGGCCAACAGATGAGAATTTACTCTCCACCAAATCCAAAATGTTATGCTTCATTGTTCAAAAACTATACGAGGCATATGCCTCGAGTTTCACCTCGCATGAGACTTTCATATAATGCTCTTTTGAGGCTAAGCGTTAAGGTGACTTAAGGTGTTCACACATTTATCGTGGTGCCTTTTCTAGGAGTTTTATTTTTGGTATTAGAGGATAATGATATAGAATGAGAAAAATCTGATACCAATGGGGAGGGTAATTGGAGAATAAAAAATATCAATGATTACTTAAGAATCCTATTAGTAGTGATGGTACAGGAGAATTCTTGTTTTTTTTTTTACTCTGTCCTACTTCGCTTGTGCCAGTTGGTTTGGAGGGAGGTTTGGATAGTACCACTACATGTAGATTAATAATCTAGGAAAAACAGCAGAGGGGAACACGAAACCTTTACATTAAGAGGAGAAAAGTAAATCGATGGAAATATAGCTTGGAGTTACTCTACCTTCATTGCAAACAATCAAAACAAACTAAACTTCATCAAACGTAAGGGATTTATCTAGTTAATTTATCCAGATGTATCATTCCATCCAAACTTTGTTTGCAAGTTAGATTTTTTAATTTTGATAATTTGTTTTATTATGGATAAATATTAAATGTTTTTTTTCTTTTTTTTTTTAGCCTATTATGTTT